>CAJUYG010001811.1:35093-51167 GCA_910591675.1 Galerucella calmariensis | reverse complement strand
ACCATACTATATGGTAGAAGGGCTTTTTGATTATATATATATATATGACGCTTTTAAAAGGGGTCCAAGCTATCCGTAATTTCATGCGAATCTCATATGGAATGAAATTGATGAAAATTCAGGAATAAATTGTGCGGGGAGGAGGAAAAAATTTTAATATCAATTTTTGGGGCTGTTTTTGGAATATAATTTATTTAAATATATATGCCGATTAGCCGTTAACTAATCAGCTGAGCTAAGCTAAATTAGCCGGTTGAGCCGCTAGCTAATTAACTAAGCTAGTTTAGTTGAGTTGTTAAATGAGCAGAGTCCATTGGTAAGCTAGCTAATCAACTCAGCTAATTTTCTTAGCCGGATCCACTGGCTGAATTATACAGCATTTGAATATGTGATATTCATAAAATTCACGCTAATAACGTTATAATAATTCTAATTAAAATTTCCGTTTGTTTTATTCAAATCTTAATTTGTGAGGTATTTTACATCGTATATTTATGTACATTACAATTCATCGCTAAGAAACAGAACAAAAAACACATTTACTAGGTACACTGCGACTCGGCAGTTAAGTGACATATTTTTGTAAAGGAAACAGTTAGCTAAAGATATGGAAACTGGGGTAATCCCAATTCTACCTTTACACTTTTATCACGGTCGTTATCTTTCTCTACAACACTACTTCCAAATCAAACGAACAAACACACAACAAACAAATCACGCTACATCTAACAATTCAATTTGGCGCTCTTAATTCGCCTTCTTCGATTGTGAGATACGGAAATAGACTGAGGTATTAATCGAAGTTTACAAGATACGATAAAATCTTTTTGGCTGACACAATTGCAAAGTAGCTGAATATATATGCATAGTTGCTCCTGTGGCGAACGTTCTCCGAATGTTCGGGGAATATTACCGAAAATTGAACAGAACACATTTCACTCAAATGTTCCTTTGCAGATACGATGTATTAAAATATCCGAAAATGAGAGCCTACAAACGTATCGATTTTCATTCCAACACTTGTCTTTGTATTAGACTGTTTAACAATGTATAGAAAAGGTAATTAAGATGAGTTTTTTCAATTCCAGGAACCAGCAGACTGGAGGACATAAGTCCTTATTATTCATCAGTTCATCACACAACCTCACTCATTTTGTGTCTCTCATTATCTGATTGTAGCACATATAAGTCTGCGTATTCCATTTAATAATGTCTCTGTCACCTCCATTTTATTTTAAATTCATCATCGTATCTACTTAAGCACACAACTGGAATGTTAGGAGGGACACATACAATATTTGTATATCCTTACGACTGAAACTGACTCATAAACGTTAGAAAGTAACCCACCTGCGTACTCACAGGAGAGCAAAAATAATGCAAACAACGTGATTATTCAGTAAATCGTAATGAAACTATCGATTCTTTGGCATTTAATTTGCGAACAGTAGGAGTGTAAAGCCATTGGGATGTATCTTAGATGTATCTTAGCTAGAGTACAATTCGTGTACGAAATTGAATGAATTTCGCACGAAAATCGGTTATCGGTATTTCTGAATCACTTTCGAAGGCTTCGTGCACGATTTACTTCACATGTGGTGACTCGAGTGGGTATACATCATTCGAATATCTAATTTTGTATACGATTATAACCTTTGGTTTTGTGTTATATTGTGAATTACATCTGAAATGGATGAAGGTGACCAATTTGTCAAATATCACAACTTGTGTTTTATTTATTGGTTAATTGCACATTATCAAAAGGTTTGAAAAACATGAACTAATTTGTATTTTGATGGAAGTTCAACCTTATTGAGTTCTGTGAATGTCAATAGTATTAATTCAAATGCCATTTCCTAAGATTTGAAAAATCGAAATATTAATATTTCAAAGAATACCAACGGCACTTTCCATTCCAATTTATAAATTTGACATTGTTAAATATTGTTCGAATAAAAGCTTTGACGTTACAAACTACTCCTGTCAGATTAATAATAAAAAAATTGTCATTTAGACATGATTTAGACCATAGATTTAGACTTCGTTTCTCGAGTTATTTATGTTGCCACGGTAACTTTAAATCACGCGCGTTTTTGAATGTTCGATTTAAACACGTTGAGGCGTGCTGGTTCAGCAATAAAAAAAAACAATTTTTTTATTCGTAACTGCGTATGATACTAGAATAACAAGTTTCTATTTTTTTGTTTTATTCAAGGGGCCGTAGCAAATTGTGTATTTACCTGGAAAATTTAACTCTTCTTAGACAGTTATTGGGAACCCCACATATTCGCTAGGTAATGTACTCAAGACCCTAATTCAAAGGACCACGCACTTTCCTTATGGCAATGGGGATTCCGTCAAATCTTATGAATTTTGGATATGATGTTGTACTCGACTTCATGACCAGTGGTCATGTGGCCAATTCAACCCTTCGACTAGTTTCCGATATACAAGGTGTTGAAGTTGCAAGATCCTTATTTCTCGTGACGACGTTATTTTAGTATTAAAATAAAAATATGCATTTTCGGACATAGATATATCGTAAGCTTACACATGAATAGTTAAAAATGTCGACATATAGAGGGTGTGACTTAATTAAATTTATCTCAAATTCAAAGCACACTTCAAAAATGGTTTGGAAACGCAATAGAACAAATAGTTCATATCCACCAAAAAAATGTTCATTCAATTAATCAATTTACTGTAGTACAGGGTTATTGGTTATAATTTGACCACCCCTTCGTTTCTCTTATGCATACAGTTACAAGAAAAATTTTCGAATAAAAGTTGTGGGAGTATGAATGAATTCTAATAAAATATACTTTGTACACCAGTAGCGTTCTTGCATTGGGGTGCATAATATAAAAATACATTTTTTTGGATAGAACGTTCTGTACATAATGACATATTTGGACAGGGGCTTTTTTTTCTCCTAACAAAAATTTATACTTTCATAGGTCTAGCTCTTATACTTTCCAAAATAATGGACAGTAAACTCCCAAAGTATTTAAGTCAGTATTTAGCTAAAAAAAAGTGATTGGCTATGCAAGGCTTACTGCGCTTGTTGATATCAACTGTCAAAACTAAGTAACTTCTAAAGTGATAGACAGTAAATGTTTAAAAAATAGGCGACTGGATGTTCATTAACAAAGAACACAAAAAACAATACAGTGTGTATTACGAAATACAATACAAAAGCAAACAACATTAAAAGCAATGCAGTGTTTATTACAAAATAGGAACAGATTTGATATTTTCATAAATTTCAAGCAAACCAAAGCAGATGCTCAAAATGACCGCCTTTAGTTTAAATACAAAGTTCATACCTTCTCCTTAAATTTTATATAAAGTTTAAAATTTTAATATTATTTCGATGGTAAAGAAGTTTAATTTCAGCTTCAATTTTCTCTCTAATTGTTGCAATACTGTAACTGGTATCGGAACATCAAGTGCAGTAAGCCATGCATAGCCAACTATTTTTCTTAGCCTAATACTAACTTAAATACTTTAGGAGTTCAATGTCCATTATTTGGGAAAGTATAAAAGCTAGACCTATGAAAGTATATATTTTTTTAAGAGAAAAAAAGCCCCCTCTGTATATGTCATAATATACAGGGCGTTTTATTTAATTTTTTTTATATTATACCCCCTAATACAACAACGCTACTGATGTACAAAGTATATTTCATTAAAATTCATTTATACCCCCACAACCTTTATCTGAAACTTCTCTTTGTATGCATAAGAGGAATGAAGGGGTGGTCCAATTATATCCAATAACCCAGTACATTTTTTATCAATGATTAATTAGGTACTCTTTGGTAGGTATACATAGGAATATTTCCATAATTTCGTTCACTATGCCTTTTTTGATCTACCCTCAAACCTTGTTACTGAGATACTTGTCATAGTGGGATTATGGAATTTTTCCAATACATTTACTATTTCAAAGTGATGGCAAAAGAAAATATTGACGTATCGAGTTAATAAATACAAAGTGATTTAGAAGAAAAGTGTATTTTCTTTATTTTTTGTCGATTCAATAACAAGATGTACTAGCAGATCACCCTGTATTATAAAAGAAGTACTAATATCTAGGTGAAAAATACGCTTTCGGAATTGGAAACTAATGTTAAGATACATGGAATAAATTAATCATTTTATATAGGAAAAAAAATAATTTTTGGTTGCATTTAGAATCACCCTGTATGAAAACCCTCTAAAAGTGGTTGATACCAGAACATCAAATATGGAGTATCTTTTTGTACCTGACCTTGTTTCCATTGAATGTCAGAGTTTCCTAGAATTTCAAAAATTCGTTCTTACATAATCAAGTCCCAACCTGTATATGTTGACATTTTGAACTATTTATGAATAATTTAACGATAAATAGAGCATTTGTTTGTAACTTGTTCATAATAAGATTACTTGGTCACGAAAAACAGGTTTTTTTTCAACTTTAACATCCTGTATATCGAGAATTAGTCCTTAGGATTAAACTGGTCCCATGGACACTTCAGGTCAAAAAGTCGAGTATAGCATTAAATTTAAAAGTTCGGAACACCAATTTTTATGAGAAAAGCGCGGAGGCCTTCAATTGGCGAGTCCACTCAACATAACTCAGTTGAATACAAAAATACTTTTTTTTGACAATCCCCAACTTTATTTTGTGAGGTTACATTCAACTAATGAGTGATTATTAACATCTGAATCCGTTGTTTATTTCACCTGTATCTATTTTAGACTTATGTTCCTCAGTCTACCGGTCCTAAAATTGCAAGGAGTGGAAATTAAATTGTTTTATTCAAAATAAAACGGTTTAATTCAAGAAATCGTCTGCAACTTCCTTTGAATGGATTTTTATTTGTAACAAAAAATTTCCTAGACACTCTTGGTGTCTCTATCGACTTCGTATTCCCAGTGCGGAAAATGGGAAGATACGCGAATCCTACAGCACTGATGATAATCTGACTGTATCTATATAGATGTATTTGTGTGCCCTTTATTGAAAAATAAATTGCATGAAAGTAGGTCAACGGTATTTCACTACAAAGGACACGACATGGGTGTGAACCTCTTGAGATATAAGGCTTTTAGCTAAAATAAATGGCTTGTTATGCAACCGGCTTCATTATTAAATAATATGACCTGGATAACTGTTTCATATGGCTGTGGTATTGAAATACGTGAATTATCACCGTTGAAGTTATTTCATAAAATATAATAATATTTTTTATCCACAACTGTCAAGTAACGGGTACGATTTGACACTATTTTTAATGTCATAATGACGTATATTACCGCACTAGTGCGTTTTTGATTACATTACCGCACTAGAGCGGTAATAAGAATCTAGAAACATATTAATACCAGAATTAAATATTTAAAATAACACTGGAAGCTGCATTTTCAATTTCCGAAAGGAGATTTTCTTCGCTTGAACTCATTTTTATAGATTTTTGTTCATTCAACTTTGAAAATTTGATGACATAACTAATTTATTTTTTTTTCACAGCCTTGTTTGTCTTTGTTGCTATGGTCATAAAATATGATACACAGTACCTTATGTTTGCAGTCAATATTATTAAAAATACGTTGGATTGAAATTTTTTTCAAATTTTATATTATAGGTACTGTAAATAATACTAATAAACAGTTGTAGGTGAAATTTTGTACGTAGCACGTGTGATAGGAATTATTAACGCACTTATGTGATTACACGACTCGGCCTACGGCCTCGTCGTGCAAACTTCACATGCGTGCGATAATAATGTCCATATCCCACTAATTACGTAAATAACTATCAAATTATCCCACAATATTTTAACTGAAGACAGGTATTATTTTTAACTGTACCTCCATTTATTTTTGTACTGTTGGAGAATATAGAAATTCTGTGTAGTGATAAGCAGCAGTCTTGATATTGCTTATTCGGACCTTGCTTGCTTGCATTTAGTTACCATATTGGCCTCTTTGTCTTGCCTACTCAATATTAGTCTGGGGGTAAGTCATTGAGCCTGTTTCAATTATTGTCTTGGAAAATTTAGAAGGAATGCCTTGTTGATCAAACTCCATGTAACTCTCATCAGAAGTCACCATTAGTCCATACACAAAGTAGTTTATTCGTCTTGCCATTTCCGCAGGTATGTATGTTGAAGTGGAATTCAGTAAAATCCTACTTTCTTCTATCCAGTTTATTAGAAGATTCATCTGTCAGATTTATGTACAATCTTGCATGTGACATCAGAAACATGGCGCAAACTAACAATATGATTACCATAGTGAAAGTGTTGCCAACCATCCATCCATATTTGTCAAGGAGTCTGCTAAATACTCTACTTGCTTAACATATTCATAGACGTTGCAAGCATCATGCTAACGCTATAATGTTTTGGGTTTCTTCCTCGATGGTGAAAGGTCTACATACTAGAATCATGGAAACTGGGAGACTTAGTTCACTATATTTTGTTCCCATACAAGAAAAAGCTGCTTCGGTACAGTTTGTCTCAAAGTATATCGTCTTCACTTTCGCCGGAAATCATAGAATTAATGAACCAACTGCAATAGGTTTGTTCGTAGGAGGAATTTCCAATCGATTGGAAATTGGTCAAACTCTGACATTCCGTTCAGGATTCGTTGTAAATCGATTGAGAATTTTTTTGTTGTACGAACGGGTGAAAAATTCTGACAATTTGACAGTGATATCTTTGATAGAAATGAATTGAAAGTTCATCATCACTTGGAGAAGAGCTGAAAAAATTAAGAATAAGTGAATAATTCTGTAATGTGTGTGTGATTCTTTGGCCATCCTAATAAGAAGCCAAAGACTTTTTTTTCAATGTCCGGTATTACAACAAACATTATTTTACTCACGTTTTATTTTGGAAGGAACTGACTGGTTAGCTATTTCCATGTTTTTTTCCCACTATAATGAAAAAATAGTACAAATTTGTCACTTTCCACAGAATAACAATACACATGTTCTCATGTTCAAACTGAAAATTCGATGTCGGTCAGCAAATTATTCTGCCCACTGCCAAACTGTTTCTACGAACGCTTTTTTTTAATGCGCATGCCTCTGACAGTAATGTTTTTGCTGGAGTTCGGTATTACCCTTAACGTTCGAGATGCTTATACCATTTTTTGCGCGATCATATTGAAATAAATTACGAATAAAATAATTTGAATTTCTTCGAAATGAACGAAATGTCAAAAGTGACATTTATACTTCTCGATGAGCTTGAAACATAATTTGCATTTTGGTGAAATTGTTATTAGCTATTTATTACTTTTTATATTGTTTTGTTCGGTCTGTTCATTAAAAAAATATATAAATCTTCTTATTTTTTATGTTCCTTTTGTGTAATGGATTGAGTAATATATTATTTAGTACCTACCACTTAAATGTATGTAGGGTTAAGACATCGGTAAGTTATTCACTCACCGACGTTTGAACGGTAAGTAAATCACTTACCGACGTGTTAGACTTAGAAACCAGTGAACACAACCTACCGTCCTGACAACCGATGCTGTAAATAAACAAAAAAGATCGATCGCGCGAAAAATAATTTATCCACTGCCGGTAAATATACGTATGTGTATATTTACCACCTGCTGCGAGTGTCTTCACTGGTGAATTATACGCAATTTATCAAGCAGTGCTTTTTGCGAGTAATTATGATTCTTAGCAGTTTTTAATAATTACTGACTCTCTAAGTTCCATTGGAAGTTTTTATCATATTTCTCGGACAAAGGACTTTGTGCAAATCATTAAGAAAGAATTACTCCAGCTACAAGAATTGTCATAATTTTGTTAATTATAAAATAATTAAAGAATATAAACATAGTAAGTGGTCCAATCTGCAACATGCTGAAACAATTTCACATTATTATGCAATTAATTGGAATAGTGACCTTTTATGTATCTATATGTATCTATTATGCATATTTTTCCATATTTTAACTAAGATTTAGTTTTAATACATCAACTCTAAGAGTTCATCCATACCTCAAATGTGGTTAGAATCCAAATGAAGGGTTCAATGAAACTCAAAGTCAAACCACAATATATGCAATGTCCGTTGGGACTCAAAACTTGCAACTAGTTTCGGTAACAATTACCATCATCAGGCTAGAACAAATAGAAAATGGTACCCCATTGTAAAGATCTAAAGAGACAATTAAATAGATTTAACAAAGTTGCGATCAAATAATATATCACAATCAAGTTAAAATTATAAGAGAAAATTAATCTAAAATAATGAATCTATACTATTATATATTTACTATTATATATTTATTATTTTAGATTAATTTTCTCTTACAATTTTAACTTGATTGTAAAATATTATTTGATCGCAACTTTGTTAAATCTATCTGATTGTCTCTTTAGATCTTTACAATGAGGTACCATTTTCTATTTGTTATAGCCTGATGATGGTAATTGTTACCGAAACCAGTTTTGAGTCCCAACGGACATTAAATATATTGTGGTTTGACTTTGAGTTTCATTGAACCCTTCATTTAATACATCAGTCTATTTCTTGAAGGCAGAGAGACATTATTCAAATTTGAACATTTCAAAACTAAATCCTTTAATATCCTCATCCAGCCTCCGTGATTCATATTTTCGTAATTTTCCAGTTTCAAGAGCTAAAACTTCCCACGAAAGAAGTTTTCTATCTACACTTCATATGTACAAAGAGCAGACGTCAGGCGACGGTTACCATAGTCGCAATTTTAATTAAAATTTTTTTTTCGATAATTTGCAACGTGTCTAGATGCGTTATCGATGGACCGGGTTTAAACATTTTGAATTGTCTTGTGAAGTATAGATAAAAGGCAGCAAAACGAGAGATTTCCAATTTAACAGGAGCTCCTCCTCTGATACTGAGTTATTTCCAATCCTACTATCTATTGAACAAGTCCAACAACGTGTGAATACACAAATTCATTATCCTTCACTTTCACTAGTATTTTCCAAGATTTATGTGATATATATCTATCGACAACTTGGGATCCAGAACTTAATAGTCACTATAATAATATGTCACCACATTGGTGACAGGAAAACTGATTGACCAGTCAATGAAGCCTCAGAGAATATCTGCATCTGCAAATACTTGAAAGCTATCCTGAAAAAAATCAATCGTTATCCAAGGAAAATATGGCGGTTGTACGAAGTTTAGGTACAGGGTCATTCATTATAAATTACCCACCCCCTATCATCGTTATTATTACTTTTAGAAAAAAAGTTTTATATAAAAGTTCAGTAGCGTGCAAATTTAAGGGAATACAGAAAATAATAGTTCTTTTTTGAATGGGAGACTGTACAGTTGTCAGAACCGAACATGAGCCCCGGAAAATATGCGAACTAAAATAAGGTCATCGCAAGCAACCAATCAAGAGTCAATGTTAACGATTGTCCATTAGTAATTGTTAAATATAATCGAAATAATATGACCGAGTGATTTTATCAACATACATCATTCTATTCATTCTGTATCAGTGTTGTCAATGCGAGGATGATTATCCGATTTTTAGACAATTTCACTAATTTGGATCCAATAGTTTTTCGAATATTTTGTAGAAGGGATATATAAAACGGCTATTGTTTTTGGGGATTTTCCATATTGACAGGGGTCGGAGACTTTACTCAGATAAACAATGTGTCCTTTTGGTAATTTTGACAAATTCTGATAATTTGAATAGTAAGTTCGGATAATTTTCATTTTTGCATCGGCAACACTGGACTATAACCAGTTCATATTTTGTTGCTTTCCATAGAAACTTGACCCTTCTTTTTCATGACATTAATACAGTCATGTAATTTGGAAACATAGACATTTAGGGCAAACGGTAGTTCTAGTTTTGGTCCAATATAAATTTTTTTAGAGTTTAGAGTTACATTTTTAGCAAGTTTGACTTTTGTTTACATATCTCTTAACAGTTGACATTTATGGTATAGATATTTGGTTATCGATTCAAAATATCGAATTGTTACTACAAAAATACAACTACAGCGACATGAACACGCCCACCAGGGCTCACGTTTGCTTCTGCCAACTGTATATTTTCACATTTTTGGAATGTTTTTTTTTCTGATTTTGAAAATATATAATATTATGTTACCCCTACCTTGTACCATTCTTGAGAGAGAGATTCTGTAAATCAAACATTCCCTAATAGATGGATAGGGAGAGCAGGTCCTATAGAATAGTCACCATACTTTCCAGATTTAACTGTTTCCGATTCATTCTTTTGGGGATATGTAAAAGAAAGATGTTATAATCCTTTACCACAAAATTCAATGGAATTGAAATAAAACATAAGAAACGTAATAGAAAATGTTCAACCACAAATGTTGAGAGACTCTTTTTTAAATCTTCAACTACGCTTGCATAAATGTATTGACATGAATGGTGGGCATATTCGAAAACTTTTGTATTAAAGAATTTATGTAGGTTAATTAAGCACATACCTACATATAATTTTGTACTTATTTTTTGTACTTTGTTGTTGTTTTTAATAAATTATTGTTTTTTCTTGGAGTTTAAATTGGCAACAGCATGAAAAAAAGCTAATTCCTGAAGCCGTTTAGCTTCTCGATGTCATGACTAATTCAGAAGTTATGCGCTGACAAAAATGTACGGAGTTACTGTAGTCAACGAATTGCAGTCCATCTTTTAAAGATAATCTGCCACTTAGAACACCTTAAATTGCTATAACACCGTATATTTTTTTTAGTAGAAGCTTTAGCCTATCCGACGGTACAAAAACATACAGGGTGTTCCATTTAAAATGTCTGAGTTATTGATCTTCAAAAAAAGTTTTTTCCTGCAGTCTAGGAAAAAAATACAAAATTCGCAACAGTGTGAAAACATTTTTTAGTTCCTGAAGCCGTTCAGTAAAACCGCCTCTCGAAATCTTAATCGGTTTCCAAGTTCACCCTGTAAATCAAATCACTAATTTATAAAATAGGTGAATTAAATGGAAGTTTATGTTAATCAACAGCTTCAAAGTCGATTGCAGAATAATTTATGATTGCACTAATAAAGCAATTCGAAATTGAGCGTTATACAAAATTAACGGAGAACAAGGAGCGGTGAATCATCGGCTTAGGGCGGGTTTATCAATGCTCGGTTAAATATTGTAGCCTTCGGCTAAATCTTAACTGTTGGTCAAAGTGTTTATCAACTGCCAGTTTGCATTAGCTGGCAGTCAAACTTTCGGCTACCCTAGCTGCCACTATCAAGTTGATGTTAACCATAGAACATACAGTTAAATACGAGAAACTGGTGTTCCGTTATTCTAACCATAGATTCTAACTGACAACTGTGTCATGATTTTTTCATGTTTGCTCACATTTTGCAACAAAGATTATTTCAACTTTAAATTTGATTGTGTTATTATCGTTTGGGGTGAAATCGAGAAGCTTATTTGATTCATTTATAGTAGTTTAGTAGCGTCGAGGTTCTGTGTGTATTTTATTTCATTGTTATTGTCAATGGATCTTGAGGATCTTGACGACCTTTTCGATGATGAGCTTGGAGCTTGGCGAAATATTGGAATTTGTAGAGTACGAGAGACGACCATATACTGTTGAAGAACGGATGAATCCCTTTGAAGAGCTCGATGATGTCGAGTTTATTACTCGGTTTCTAAACCCAGTGTTCTCATGATACTCCAACAAATTCCAGCTTTTCAGCCAAGTCACAGCATCCGTCTTTTTGCATTCTATTATACTTTTATGGTGAACGGCTTTATAAGTACCTAATTGCGCTGACTCTGTGAAATTGGAAAATCTTTTTTGTTTTGTGGACATGCTAAAATGCAAACAACTCAACAAAGCACAACATAGTCGAAATAAAAATAACAGTACCACAATTTTGACACTGACATTTTCCACGATGTTGTGAGAGTAAGCTTACGGTAAAATAGAAAAATAATAACTTTCACCTTTATATTCTTGATTCAATGTGTTATAACAAAATATGCGAATGAAATTGATAATATGTATATTTTATGTAACGGGTGATCCTCCTTACACCAAATTAAAATGAGAAATTTACACTCTGACAACATTACACTCACGTTCATAACCCGAACAAGGTTGTCAAATGCTCAATTACACTTAGGGCGGGTTTATCAATGCTCGGTTAAATCTGTCAGCTACGTAGCCCTCAGCTATCTCTAGCCGCCAGTCAAAGTCTCGGTTACAATAGAAAGCGTTTATCAATGCACCACATAACCGACAGCTAGCTAACTGGAGGCTAAGTGTAATTGAGCATTTGACAACCTTGTTCGGGTTATGAACGGTGAGTGTAATGTTGTCAGAGCGTAAATTTCTCATTTTAATTTGGTGTTAGGAGGATCACCCGTTACATGAAATATACATATTATCAATTTTATTCGCATATAACATATATAACACACTGAATCAAGAATATAGAGGTGAAAGCTATTATTTTTCTATTTTACCGTAAGCTTACTCTGACAACATCGTGGAAAATTTCACTTGTCAGTGTCAAAATTGTGGTACTGTTATTTTTATTTCGTCTATGTTGTGCTTTGTTGAGTTGTTTGCATTTGAACATGTCCACAAAACAAAAAAGATATCCCAATTTCACGGTGTCAGAGCGACAATTAGGTACTTATAAAAGTAGCCGTTCACCATAAAAGTATAATAGAATACAAAAAGACGGATGCTGTGACTTGGCGAGAATAGCTGGAAATTGTTGGAGTATCATGAGAACACTGGGTTTAGATAATCGAAACGAGTAATAAACTCGACATCATCGAGCTCTTCAAAGGTATTTATACGTTCTTCAACAGTATATGGTCGTCTTTCGTACTCCACAAATTCCAATATCTCGCCACTCTCCAAGCTCTTCATCGAAATGGTCGTCAAGTTCCTCAAGATACATTGACAATAACAATGAAATAAAATACAAACAAAACCTATATGCTACTAAACTACTATTTAAGATTCAAATAAGCTTCTCGATTTCACCCTAAACGATAATAACACAATCAAATTTAAAGTTGAAATAATCTTTTTTGCAAAATATGAGCAAACATGAAAAAATCATGACACAGTTGTCAGTTAGAATCTTTGGTTAGAATAACGGAACACCACTTTCTCGTATTTAACTGTATGTTCCATGGTTAACATCAACTTGATAGTGGCAGCTAGGTTAGCCGAAAGTTTGACTGCCAGCTAATGCAAACTGGCAGTTGATAAACACTTTGACCAACAGCTAAGATTTAGCCAAGGGCTACAATATTTAACCGAGCATTGATAAACCCGCCCTTAGCCTCCAGTTAGCTAGCCTCCAGTTATGTGGTGTATTGATAAACGCTTTTTATGGTATCCGAGACTTTGACTGGCGGCTAGAGATAGCTGAAGGCTACGTAGCTGACAGATTTAACCGGGCATTGATAAACCCGCCCTTAGAAACGATGCGGATGCCTGTAGAATTTAATATTATAAACGTTTATTATGACGATTACTCTTAATTTCATATTACCAAATTGCAATGGTCATAGACACCAAACATTGATTCAATCTCGTGAGTGTTGCCGAGAATAGAACTGGGAATTGATTTAGGAGAATACCCTAGTACTCTTTTCTTTGTTTATCATTTAGGTACATTAAAAATGTCGGGAATAAATACTAATTGACATTTGAAAATGTCGAAATAATAATTTTTCCGATAATAGTTTGCGAAGGCTATAGCCGATTAACTTTGTTGTTTTAGGCCCCTCTGGAACTGACTCTTGGGTCCTGATTCGACTATTCTGGAACATCTTTTCCTAGATTCGCAGCTCCTTAAATGCATTAGAGATGTTGCAAATACGACTAGCACTTTTTCCACTATTTGGTTCTTCTTCAGCCGTCAATTGATATTTTTCAGGTCATTTCTTCAGTTTTACCTATAAGAAAATTTCCCGACAAATACTTATGGTTTTATACCTTGTTTTTAAAATAGGAGGAGCATTTACGAAACCTCACTCACACCACTAAAAGTTACTAGATTAAGAGGGTGTTCCGAAAGGGCAGCCTTCAGACTTTTCGAACTAACTGACAATTATGTGACATATGTATTATATTGCTGGCAGGTGTCGTGTCCAATGAGGTATTAATGCAAGTCTAGAATTTGTATCATCATTGGCCACAGGACATGGCGGAAGTTGTAACCAAATGTCACATTATTGTGAACACATTGTTATCATATCAAGGATAGTTTGGCAAGTTTATCTGAAGCTATATGGCATCGGTAAGAGGCGAGGAAAAACATGGCGCATATCTGTCAAACGTACAAATGGCGGACGGTACCTATTTTACCAAGTAAAACTGAAAATACAAAGGTCACTGACAATACCAACGCCACTGGATAAATCAATATCAGTTAATTGACGAACTGAGAGGGAAGATCACACGCACGCGATTGCCAATAAGAAGTCAGCCGGTCGATACAAATCACCAATTATGTAATTCGGAGGGTGTGGTCATTATGGTTTTCGTACAACGCTGCCAGAGCTTGAAGAACCCCATAACAAATTTGGAAAAGTGTTCATCTTTTAATAATCATAAATTGAAAAAATAATGTTAATAAAATAAATCCAAGGAAAAAAGCACATTATCAAATTGACGTTTGATCATATTTTTAATATTGTTAATAATAAAAAGACCCATTTATTATTATTATCACTACATAGTTAGCACTTCATTTTTTTCATAGTTGAACGTGGCAGTGTCGAATGTTTTCGACTGCATTCCTTTCACGGTTTCAGATAAACTTGCCAAAGTATAATCCATGTCAAATTTTATGATATAAATATTTACAAAAAAGCTACTGTAATAAATTATTTAAATTATCCTCCATTCACATTTGAGCACGAACTAGAAGTCAACAGAAGTTTTGATATCGAGAAATGCCATAATAATGTACCGTCATGTGAGTAAGACTTGATGTAGAAATATTTACAATAATAAAATTTCACTTGGAAATTTTTGTTGATAATAGGAAAAAACGAGCATAGATTATCTTTATCAAACTGAATAAATAATAGAAATAGCACTCAACTAAGTTGGGATATAATACTTAGTTAAAAATGGAAAACAAACGTGAAAAATATGTACCTAATGAAGAATGAGGCTATAATATTTTCACATAAACACAAAACTGACAAATAATATCGTTGTCAGTTGTATTTAAAAAAGCTGCGTGAAACGGGCGGAAGTTCAACCAATCACCAGGCTGCATGCCAACTTAAATTCAAATCTCTCCTCTTAGTTTAAAACAAGGTATAGCTTTTTCAAACTTCATAGCTTACTAGAATGCTTTGTGAACATGGATTATTACCTTTATTTAAACTCAAAGGACCAGCAACATTGCCTTCGTACTGTTAAGAAGTTATTAAATTGTTCTCTACCAATTTTGCATAAAATTCCAGTTTTTTGCAAATATAAATATTGGAAGCTTATACAACAGCTATTTAAGGTGATTGGGATAACATTGTGATAGTTTGATAGCGTGTTATTCTCCGAAAAATACAAGTATATAGTAAGTAAATATTTCAATAAAAATATATTGGTTCGTTACCAGATTAGATATATTGAAGATAACAATCAAAACTACACATTAATCGTTTTTGGTGTTGCCAAGTTTACTTAAAACCGTGAGGTTGCCGTTAATTAAAAGCTGCTCATATATTGTTTGAAAATGGATCAAATAAAAAATATGCTGGAAAATATACAGCTCAGGTTGGATTAGATGGATACCAAACTTGATAAATTAACTTCTGAGTTAGTAGAATTGAAACAAGAAAATACAGCACTTAAAACTCAAAATCTGGAACAAGAAAATAAAATAGATACTCTAGAAAAGGAAATAAGAAGGAGGAATCTAGTGATTAAGGGTGCACAAGATAAAGAGAATGAAACCCGCGAAGAAACAATGGAAAATTTTAACCAAATACTCCAGAGGATGGGAGTTATTATCGATCTTAACGTGGATATAGATTATACAGTGCGTCCATAAAGTAACGCATAAATTCATTATTAGCTAA
>CAJUYG010001811.1:0-30093 GCA_910591675.1 Galerucella calmariensis | reverse complement strand
AAATAAAACCTCACTTTTAACACTCATATCATAAATAACTATTTCGTGAGAAAAAGCGTTCTAGTACCTAAGTTATAGAGTTGAAAGAAATAGGAGCATACATTTTTGTTGGAATATGAGTGAAACCAAAATAAAAACGTATGAAATCATTGATTTGGGGCTGAGATTGAGTCCAAAAAGTGAGTGAAGTACCAAAACATGGTTTTTGCGTTTGCGACGCCACTGATGCAATAAAACTTGGAGGAATACGTTCCAAACTAGTCCAATCAAGACTCCAGAGTCAGTATCCAAAATGGCTATTATGGGGGCCCAGATTAACATGGTTAATGGGCTATGGCATTTGTATCGTTTGCAGGAATCAAAGAAGACGAAACATATGAGTCAAATAGAGTGATTAAGCGACCGAACTAACTGCAGAGGCATTGGTGATGTCACCAAAAAATGTGTGAGAGAAAAAAATGGAAGACCACCAATTATACCGAATTCTCTATAATAGAGTTCTCTATAATAGAGTGACTGAAATAAAAAGTTCATTTTAAGTTGCTCACCATACAAAATGCATGAAATGAACAAGGGAAGGAGAGTGTATTGGCAGGAGAAAAACGCGTCAAGTCCTAGAATATCTATATTTAAGGGTGACTTCAAGTACAGCATAATGGGAAATTATTGAAACAGAGTTACCAAAAATACAGAATAATCATGTCTGCTATATTATTGCCAGTACAGCAGCATTGTAATTGTTAAGTCACTAAGAGTCTACGATCAAGCTTCAATAGGTCGATTTGAAATTATTCCTCTATTAGATACATCGATACTCCCAAGACGTACTAATTAGAACGTCCCTAGTACGTACAAATTAGGTCTGGGACCAACTAAGGACTTAAAATGGACGTCCTAAGGATATTCCTTACTGTATGGGCTGGTTGTCCATATGTGTGCTGAACCTCATGAAGCGATGTGCTTATAAAACTTCAGTGACTTGGTCAAGTTTGACTAATTTTTTTCTTTTTTGAATTTAACAGCACTGTTAATTCGAAAGCAAGTTGTTGGGGTAATGATCTCATTTGCATAGCTATATAACATCAAGTTGACTTAAGACTTCGATAACAATATAATCTCCATGAAATAGTTGTGTACATAACTAAAATAATTCCCAAAACAAAGGGTGAATTAAGTTATAATTCCAGATTCAGTTAAAAGTGACCCGTAGCTACGGCTTAATCCCAGCCCAACCGCATTCGAATGATGATTAAGGTAATATTATATTCCTAATGATTGAATGTGTGGATCTCTTCGGAACGGATGAGACCCATCCTTTGTTTGCATTACCCAACTGTATTATGTAATTTAAAGGAGGTCGGGCGATTTTATCGATGATATAATGAGAAAATATGAAACTGTGTTTATAGCATTTCCCTTCAGAAGAATTAATCTACAGTAGTCGTCGAAAAATAATAATTCAGAAGAAGATAACAATTCCAACCACATAAATCACTCAGAAACGAGGAATGATTATATCAATGAATAATTTCATGTTGGTAGTGTGAAAAAAGGCTACCCATTCCATTATCCAAAAGAATCCAGCTTACTTACAAACTTGTATATACAGAAGAACAGTCACTGAAACTCATGATGTCAGTTTTAACTATTTTATGTATCAGTGCTGTGATTAAGCCATACTCTATCACTTTTCATGACTGGGTTTCCCTCAAGCCGGTAAAGTCGTGCGAGAACCATATCAACGCATCCTCTGAACGAACTCAATAATTGGTGAATATTTGTCGGTCAAGTCCGTTGCTATGCTATCTACTACTCAGTGGCTATCTTCGCATATGTCAAACTGCACGAGAGGCACCTAATTTCATTAAGGCCAATTCTTATCGAGTATAATGGGATTGAGTTAGGTTGAGATCGCACTCGTGAACTGTTTTCAAGGTCACATTATCCTGTATATCAATGCGAAAAGGTCAAATAAAAGGCCAATCATTGCCATTCAAGGAAGCGAAGCTCTTTAATGATATTCGACAATATATCTACCCATGAGAATGTAGGTGGTACATAATCACAAGCATGATGCAAAATCTGGCCAGGACGGACAGGTGAAACAATTCACCAGAGAATAGTTAACGGTATATAACAAAGCACTGTGATCTTATAGAGCTCATGAAGCTAACAGGGTTGACGAACAATATAGGGTTGTATATTCTGTCACCTGAGCATGAAAACTGCATGTTGTACTAGACGATATGAGAAGCTATCGCCAAGAAACTATATGAGATGTTGATTCCTATGTAATCTACGCGGAACACGAGAGTATTAGTGGTACAATGCATTGACATACCTTGAACGTTTTGAACTTAACTTACCATCGGATTAAAATTAAGGAAATAGTTACTTAAAAATGTAGTGTGCATCCCAGATAGGTAGCCGTTGAAATTAATGTGCTTCAGTTATTAATTTGTATCAATTTCCAACAATTGTTTGAACTCCAATCGCGTTGCTACTTAACTAAGACCAGAAGACCAAAATGTTCTGTCGAAACTCAAAAGTTGTGAGCATACGATTTGATTATCGTTGTTTTGGACACTAGCAATTTTCACTTGGATGAGTGTTCATGAAAATTTATCTGAGAAATCAAGTTTGAACGAATTTCTGATCCAAAACATATCTAACACCACAGTATTTCTCTAATATGGCTCCGGCAGACTTTTTTTCCCAACTGAAATCACAGCTTCAAGATACCTTATTTATATTAATCATTCCAAAACACGTTTTCACATTCAAGTATAATAACTTATTTATCCCGTCCAAGCTTATGGTGTATGTAAAGTTTCCAATCACGGAGTAAAGATAAAGACGAGGAAATATAGTTAAAGGGTCAAACAGCTCGATTTTAGGAATGGAGAAGTCGAGTAATTAGGCTTATCTGCAGCATTATCGAAGATTTTAGATTAACGAATCGTTTTGCCTTCAAACCCTCTCCTCACTTTTCAACAAACCGACGGAATAATGCAGGGTCGGAAACAACGTGGAGCAGCTATTAGTAATTGGAGATAACCAAGTCGAGTCATAAAATTCTACGTTGTCATGAAACTACGTTCGAGAACTTAAGTTTAGAACTGTTTTTCGATAATTGGATAGATGATAAAATCGCTGTATAGGGTAAAATGTTGAAAAATAGTTTGATTCACAGGAATCTCTATCATAATAAATATGTCAGCTACAAAGTTTTTCGTTATTTGAGCATGCTATTACAAGAATTACCAGTAGTTTCCTATGTTGACAAGAGTTCAGTGTGCTCAGATTGAAAAATCAAACTGGGCAAGATTTTATTTATTTATTGAAAAATATGTTGATCTTAAAGTATTGACAATTAGATTTGCGAAAGCCACCTTTCCACCCTTTCAGTTACAATTCGTGGGGAGCCCCATATTCAATCAATTGAAGACTGACACTTTCTTTTTCACCCAAAATTAAAATTAAATACCTAGGTGTAGTGATGGATATTACAAATATCCAATATATGTATACACTGTGTTATTTATAAGATGCGACATAGGGATTCCTGTACAAAACTGTCAAACGCGAGCTAACTTTTTCAACCAAATAGTGTTAATAAAAAATAATAACAGATATGGTAAGGTCATTGAAAAATGAATTCAAATGCACTTTCAGTTATCTCAAATCCGTTCTGGTTCAATAAAAAAATTGATACTAATGGACCTAATCGATTAAGATCATCCGGAAGTGGTATGAGAATGAAATTCGACTTCTTCAAAGATAACTTTCCATTTTCTCATTAAACCAGAACGAACTCAAGGAAATTAAAAGTGCATTGGGACTAATTTTTCAACGACCTTTCCAAATCTGTTATTATTTTTCATGAACGCTATTTGGTAAAAAGTTAGCTCGCGTTTGACAGTTTTATACAGGAATTCCTATGTCGCCTCTTATAAATAACACAGTGTATACATATATTGGATATTTAAAATATGGATCCATCACTACACCTAAGGTATTTGATTTTTATCCCAGGTAAAATACAAAGTTTCAGATTCTTCAATTGATTGAATATGGGTAGATCTGCCTGGGGGTATGAAAAGCGGGACAGTTGACATAAGCTAGTTTTAGTTTTCGAAGTTTTACAGTTGAGTTGTGTGCTCTGGTAGTGAGACATCATTTGCATTCAATTGTGATAGTTGAAGTTATCAAAATAAAGTGAGTTTGAGGAACTAAAAGGAGTCACATAACGCCTAACAAACTTCAAACTCATTTTTCAGAAAGTAGACCGTTTACTATCCCTACTTCTTGGGCTATAATATGCAGAGACAATGAATTACGACTCATAGGGGCTGCTAAATCTGCAAGATATAACCAACCATTCTGGTTTGTAATTAGAAGGGACAATATCACAGTATCGGCAGATTTGCGCCTCATCAGTACAAGGTAGATAGTATCCATCCTGAAGCTTCAAGAGATAAGTTCTGGACTGAAGATAATGCTGACACCACATCAATACATTGACATTCGTGAAGGGAATGCTGAGAATGCGATAATAGCGACATCCTCAAAACTAACCACAAATCACAATCTATGATTCCAAAAACCATCTAGGTTTACAGTTTTCTGTATTAATGGGCATATTTAAGTGAAGCGTGTTAATAATATCTCTATGTAGAAATTTATAGATATGTTTCTTGAATTTTTATTGTGAGTATGAATTTGTTGCAGAGTTGACCCTTCGCAGAAAACTATACTTGTGGGAATCCACTGTCCCATAATAACTCCAGCCTTTTTTTGTAGTCCTAATAATAAAGAAAAAACAAGGTTCGCAATGTTGTATCAACTGAGTCATATTGGAAATGGTCCAAACTATTTCTGCTCTCAATAAATCCTAATTAGTTTCATTAACAGTTCTAAATGTACCAGAATCACTTGTCCTTTCTCTGTGAACGCTTGGTTTTTTGTATTATATCCTTCAGCAAAGGTTCGTAAGCGATTTTAATTTCTTTAGCATAAGGATATGGAAGTTTCGATCCAAAGGTACAAAATTGTAATTGCAATACAACAAAAAAATCAACTTTCATCGTTGTAAGTATTCATATTCAACCAGGTACAAAATATGCATAAATACGCTCCACAAATTTATATACAGATGGGTTTATTCAAAATTACTGTATCGACTTTCATAATAATGACTCCTTCACCTGAACACCATTTTCCTTGATGTTAATTCGATTGTTATTTCTAGTGGTCTCATAAATGGACAGGAAAAAGAAAGATTTCTGTCACTTCAGAATAGAAACGCTCCATTGAGAAATCCAAATGGCCAAACAATCACGTCATTCTGATCGATAGCTATCTCTAAGGGTGGTAAATTACGGGTAACGAGCATTAGCAGGCAAATAATTCCGAGTAAGCTGTTTGGTTTTCTATAATGGTCTTTTTTCCTTCAAGTTAAGTAATGGCATATGGTATCACGCAAAACTATACCTTGTTATTCCGATTATAGTTATATACAGGGCTGACGTGTAAATAACCTTTTGAGTGGGAGGTACTGCGAAAATTAACCATTCAATTTGTTAGACAGTGTAATTCTTCCATCCTATCAATTCTATGAGTATTTATGAAGCAATGGTGTAACTATTGATTTGATATAGAAGGAACAATTGATGGGGAAACAAGTAATAATGTGATAAGAAGTAAGATTATTAAGTTGCATGGAAATTAGAACGAAACATGTAAGATGTGAATTGACAAATCTAAGCTGTTAGGATCTGAACCCAAACCTCCTTAGCCACGAAACTCCTAACGTTACCACAGCGATTCCTACCTTTCAATGCTCCATTCGATACTGGGTTCATTCCAGCTAGCGATAAAATCGTTCCTGATATCGCTCGAACGAGCGCTGTATTTCTTTCAGCTCCAGCTGAATATATTATTGTTGAGACGGTATAAAAGCTGGAAGTGGACAATAATGGACTGATGTGTGAATATTCATTTTCAATTGTACCGCAACAATAATAACATTATATGCAATAAAAAAAATATCTCTGGTATGTGCCATTGAACCTATAAAACGCTTCATGGTACAATTTAAGAGCTTTCATTCATTAAGAGCTCCAATTAATATTTAGTTTTATGTTTGGTACATAAAAGTGGTGGTTCAGTTTGATATTAAATTGTGTCGCATTGAGAATAATCTAACAATAAAAAATGCTATAAAAACGGCAAAACGCACAAGGACACATCTCTTATTTTCATAATCGGCTTTCACTTCCAGTATTCGAATACTCTATCAATATTATATATAATAGACCTATTTTTTTTTTCATTGCAGTTTTCGGAAAAGCACATCAAATTGGTGCCTAGTGTAACATTATATAATTTTCTGTTATTATCTCACCTAGTAAAGTCATTACGTCATGTGAAGACGTGAAGAAGTTTCTTCAACTTTATTTTAGCATTGTTTGACAACCTCACCTTTTGTAAGATACTCTTCCCATTTAGTAAAAAAACAGGAATAGTACGGTCATAATAGCACACAGTAGCACAGCTGTTCAACAAACTTGTGATCAGTTATTTGTGAAACTTCATCGCCGACAGGGCCTCTACCTCTACCATTCGTTTGAAGAACGATTCTTTAACGTGGTTAATCAATCCAGCAAGTCGTAATGCCACCGAATACATCTTTCAGGTCTCAGTGACTTGGCAGTTAACATAGCAGAGACTTTCGATCATACCTAGTTGGACTCCATAATAGCTGCTGCTGCAAGGCGTGAAGCCACCACATATAGGTGATTGCAGAACAAGCTTGTTCCGAGTTTCCATGGATGTCATGATGATAAAGAAATGCCCACAGGAAAGTATATTACCTCCTACAGATAGATGAACTCCTGTAAAAGCTATACACATTGAGATAATTCACACCCAAAGGTATGCGGATGATTTGGCAGAAATTGTGATAGGGTTACCGGAAGCACTTTGGAGAGGATATAATACAACCATTACAACCACTGAAAATCCCCCCAATCAAACCAGTAGCTCATATAGAAAATACAAAGCCTTTGGAACGAGAGTATAAAACACGGGACATGGTACAAATATTCCGTTCAAGAGCATGGAATTTTGAGGTATCGATGAATTAATGAATCACCCCATTGTTATATTGTGGTGAATGCAACATGCCCCAAAAAATTAAGTGTTAACAAGTATATGCTAAAGCTGCGTAAATCATTTCACAAGAAGAATTTTCGAGAGACTGCTAAGCCTTCTTACACATTGCTCATAAGATTGTTAATACAAGTAGTGAGCTGAAAACAGTGTACTAAACGTTATAGACACAATAAATACCTACTTATGAAAAATCAATACAGTATGGAGATATCTTGTAATTGTTTTTGACGTCCTAGCGATTGAATGAAGGAGGACAGCTTAGGCAACAGGCCTCCTTTATTTTATCTCAAATTACATGGTGAAGTTAATATAGATTCCTTACCAAATGACTCTATTAAAACCAAAATTGAAGTTTATAAAATTTCCATACGTAATGAATTTTATTCAATTCGGACTACTGAAAAGTGGCTTTATACTGTAATAGTTTTGGAGCAACGGTGAATGAATCATCAAAAAAGAAGAGAGAAAATAGATAGATCGAATATCAATTATTCGGTAAATTACTAGGTACAGCTTTAGTAGGAACAATGAAACACCTAATTGGATTCTGGATAACATGAAAGTGGATTATGTAAATGGTGTTGATAAATCCAAACATAGCCTTGGATGAGGGTTCGAATGGATCAATGATTGGCTCTGAAACTAGATAAGATAGTGCTGACATCAACGCACTATGAACACAAGGATTATATATCATATATATTCAGTAATCAAATCAGTAGAAATGCTCAATTCGATTTATTGGTATGTTTTTCAAATCAGATGAAGATTGAGTGTAGTTTTTATTATACAATTACCAACGGCTTCGGTCAACAGTTTATATAAAAACATGCGAAATACTTTGGTGTTGCATCAAATCTTTGATAACACAGTACTTTTAATATCCTCCTCTAGGCTAGATATCAGTAAACTATTTCTTCCACCCTTATACAGCCAATGAGTAATTGTGAACCAAATGGTAAACGCACCAATGGTTGTTATACAGGGTGTTTTCAAGTGGCACTTAAAACTTTTGCTTGTAGATTCCTCCCGTGAAATTGGACAAAATGATATAAGTATTAAGGGGTCAGCAAATTTACTTTTCAAAATACAGGGTGTTGGAGTTTTTAAAAATCAAATGTTCCAATTCGAGAACTTTAAAATGGATGGATGAATTGATTTGACATTCGGCAGGTCGTTTTTAAATTTTAATGGAAAAATATTTCTCAATTTTTTATCCAGTGCTGTAGACTTGAAAGAATATGTTACCTCTTCGCTCCCATTTTTCACGCCACTGACTTTTGAAGCAATTTTGTATTCCTCAATGGTTTCCACGTGAAAAACGAATGACCTTTACATATCAGAAAAATTGTAGTTTTCAAGATATTTGATGATTTCATGAGGTCTGCAAGATCACTTTTTAATAGCAAATTGGAAGAAAAAATTTCTTGTATTTTTTCCAATAACTTATACCCAATACCAATACATATAACCAAGTACTTATGGTTGGAATATGTAACTGGACCTAATATATGTAACAGAAATGCATCTAAATCATTCGGAGAAGATTGTTGATAATATTTGTCCAAACTTGTGATTTTATTAACAAAAGAATTAAGCAGCCAACATATCACAGGAGATGTTAAAAAAATGTTTCCGTTTACATTTATACATTATTTAAGTACAACTTTTTCTCGTCGAAAATCGCATACCTTGGAAAGACTGGCGATTGCCGAAAATAATTGCAGTAGCTGCATGGATTCCTCCTATTTTTTTGTTAATAAAATAACAAGTTCGAACAAATATTTTCAACGATCTTCTCCGAATGTTTCAGTTACATTGTTGTTTCATATCTTCATAGCTGAGTACACATGACTAGGAAGTCAATAAAACATATTTGTATTCTGTGTAAAATTTAATTTTTTTTTTAAATCGCAGAGCGTTTTAGGCTATTAAGCCATCTTCAGCGCCATACCTGCAAGCGAGTAATAAAAGTTGGAAAATGTGAAATAAGAAATAAGTAAAGAATTACTTACTCGTCAGGTTTTTGTAACAAGAAACTTTTCGACAACACATTGACGGGGGATTATTTTTAATTAATGTTATCTTAAGATATTTTACTTTGTGACGTCAATGTGTTGTCGAAAAGTTTATTATAACAAATACCTGACGAGTGAGTAGTTCTTTACTTATTTATTATTTCACATTTTCCAACTTTTATTACTTACTTGCAGGTACAACACTGAAGATGGCTTAATAGCCGAAAGCGCTCTGCGATTTTTTAAAAAAATTAAATTTTACACAGAATACAAATAGGTTTTCTTGATTTCATCAATTGGTTCCTGATTCCAACCATGAGTACTTGGTAGTTAGTGAGAAAAAAATACAATGAAATCTTTTTTTTTAAATTTATTATTAAAAATTTATCTTGCAGATTCCATGAAATCATGCAATATATTGAAGACCACAAATTTTTTGATATGTGAAGGTCATTCATTTGTCACGTTAAAACCATTGAGGAGAACAAAATTGAATAAAAATTGCTTCAAATGTCAGTGGCGTAATAAATGGGAGGGAAAAGGTGACACATTTTTCCAAATCCACACTACACCACACCACATCAATTTATCCAACCATTTTGAAGTTATCGAATTATAACATTCAATGTTTTAGAACTTAAACACCCTGTATTTCGAAAAGTTAGTGCGCAGGATCCCTTAATAATTATATCAGTTTGTCCAATTCAACGAGAGGGATACATGCAAACGTTGTGAATGTCATTCGAAAACACCCTGTATATATAAAGTATATATCACTTCCACTGTCAGAATATATTTGATGAATTGATTCTCCGCAAATTTTGATTACCTTAATGTGCACCTTACTCTTGCTATTTCGGCAAACACAAAACTCTCCAAATTTCAAGTTTATCACGTCTACTCAATATTTTATAAATCAAGTTCCTGAAGTTTGGAGTGTTTGCGATTATTATTTAACAATATTTCCGATACACATTGCTTGCTTTAATAAGAAGTCTTCAACATAACATATCAAATTGAATTATCCAAACAATTACCGATGTTTAAGTTACAGAAAGTTACATTCTAGTGAATAATGAATATGAATTCAGTATTTTCGGAAAAACCGACCTCACCTTACTTTAGTTCAAACAAATTTGCGAATAAGCATTGAGCTCGACAAAAGCCCCACAAAATATAATCATATTCAAGCAGCATTAGGTACGATGCTTACTATACCGGGTGGTGAATGGTCGGACGCACCATAGGAAACGGTAAGTGCTTTATTTAGCGCGAAATATCCAAACCGCCCGATTCCAAGCCATACTACAATTGGAAGAATAATAAAAAAATTTGAAAACACTGGCACATTGCTTCCTTTATGCAAGTGTAACAAAAATGACCAAAACATTCAAATAAATGTGTTTGAAAATGAAAATACCACAAATGTATTATCTGCAGTTATTGAAAATCCCAGAATAAGTTCTCGAGAAATCGCACAGCAGTTCGACATGCATAATTCAACTGCATTAAAAATATTAAAAAAGAATAACTTCCATTCTTATAAAGTTCAATGTCATCAAGAGTTGCTTGAGGGAGATTATGAGAGAAGAGCAGAGTTTTGTTATGAGATGCTGGAGAGGGCGAATGCAGACCGACAATTTTTAAAAAATGTTTGTTTTACAGACGAGTGTACGTTTACGTTAAACAATGAACCCAACGTGCAAAACTGTAGAATTTGGTCAACTAAAAGGTCTGAAATTGTTGTGGAAACTCGTACTCAATATCACCAAAAAATCAATGTTTGGGCAGGAATACTGGGGCATCATCTTATTGGACCTTTTTTCTACGAGGAAAATCTAGACTCAGGAAGGTTTTTGGATTTGCTTCAACAAGAAATTTTACCAGCACTCGCAGAAGTAGCTCCCGAAGAAGAAGAAATTTGGTTTCAAATGGACGGTTGTCCTGCTCACAACAGCCGTGAAGTGAAAGAATTTGTCAATAATTGTTTTAATAACTGTGTGATAGGACCAAATTGTCTTATTAAATGGCCCCCAAGATCTGGAGATCTTGCCCCAAATGACTTTTATCTCTGGGGAGATGTAAAATCCAAAATTTACCGCACGGTAAGGTTTCCAGATTTAGAGGCATTAAAGACAGGCATCCGAGAAGAATGTGCAAAAATAACGCCTCGCATTCTAGCAAATGTTCGACGAGAGTTTTATGATAGATTAGGATATTGTTTAGCCCAAAACGGTGGTTTATTTGAGCATTTATTGTAATTTATTTAGCGTTTGTATTTATTTAACAATAAATAACTTTGTTTTCTATTTTTTTGACTATTTGAATGATTTGACATCTAAATATTTTAGTCATTTTGACATTTTATTGCTGTCTTGATGCTCTACAAGAATGGTAAATAAATTGGTCAATTTTTTCAACTACCAAAAGCTGAAAAATATTTTTAATAGTCTCATCTGATGCAGTATTTAATTCTTTAAAGAAAAGTTCCTATTGAGTTTTCACCTAAAATGATTTGGGAAGCAGGAATTTAAGAGTTTATGATTTTCCATTGGATTTCCTATGGTGCGTCCGACCATTCACCACCCGGTACATAACGTCAACGTCACGTTTTCGGAAGGACGAAAGTAGGCGTAGTTTACATAGTTTCCCAAATAAGTTAATATGAAAATTTAATAAATGTCTTGTAACATCTATGCATACATTTTCTAATTCCTTCCATCTCTGTATCAATGTAGAATGGAGGGTGAGTCAATGCCACATGAGAACCTTTATACAGAAGAGGGCAATCTTCTGACATCGGAAGATTACATCGTTATGGTGAAAGATAGAACTTTATTATTTTGTGTGAGCTAATACAGCTACTGAGGGCACATTTTGAAAATACTTTCGATACTACAGGGTGTTCCAAAACCACGTAGCAGCACAAACTTACATTTTTTTAAATGGAACGTACTATATTTTGTTCAAGAATCGAAAAGATCTCACCAAGATCGTTACAAAAATATAGCACTCTAATATATTATAAGGATGTTTCACAAAGATATGGCCAATTATTCGCAAAAAAGACCTCCTCTTTAACACTCTGCAGAACAGTAAATTGAAATAAATCAACAGGTCTTTGTGTTCAAATGTCATATACACATCATTGGCTGTGCTCAGTATTAATTACTTTTCTCATCTGTGGCTTCTTCAATACAGGGTGAAACAAAACGCAAATCAAGCAATATCTAAAAAATTTTAAATAAATCACCCTATAAGTCTTTTTACAATTGGTTAGTACAATTAATGATATTTCAAACGATGTAGTACATTTAGGGCATGAGTTGATGGAAAATCGTAAATATTTTATGATAATGGTCAAAAACAAATATTTTACGTACACATATTAAATGGTATTAAGTTTTTACATGCAACCTCTTGTAAATTTCAACATTTCTAAAGCATATATTTCAATCGTAATTTTGGATGCATCCACAATATCTAATCAATGAAATAAAATGTTTGCTAATACCGTAGGTACCTGGAATTACCAAAAATTTCATATTTATTCATGTTTCACTTTCAAGAATTGTTATTATAAGCTTGTTTGAGAATGGGCGAAACATAATCAAGCCATATTTTTGATTATATGAGGTGGGCTACTATCAAAATAGTATCTACTAATAAATGTCAAAGGAATATTGCTGTATTCTTCGTTTGTGTTTAGGAAGTTGATTCAAACACAATAGTTAACTTGTGGTTCCAACAAGATGGAGCATCTGTATATCAGAAACTTTACCGACAGGTGGATAGGACGTGGTGGACCAATTTCGTGGCCTCCTCGATCTCCAGATCTCACATCGATAGATTTCTTTTCATGAAGATACATCAAGCAACTTGTGTATCAAACGGAACCTACTACCAGAGAAGACGTGAAAGAAAGGATTCGTAACGCATTTTCCACAATAACTCCAGCTATGTTGAAAAGAGTAAAAATCTTGTTTTTGAAAATAATTGTATGGAAGTGAATGGTCGCCATTTTAAACACTTAGCATTAACTACTATACTTTTTATATAATGTCAATGTTCATCTATGTAAATGTGAGTGTTCTTATAATGTTAGTTTTTCAAAAATAGAAAAAGTTGGAAAATAAATTACAAGCTTGCATTCCACATAACTAAGATAATATATACTGTTTGTGATGAATAATAATTTCGTGAAGACTACAAACTGCTTTTATATTTATTAGTACTATAATGACATTAGCCTACTTACAGTAAGCAAAAATATTTCTTCCAACATAATTCCTTGTTTCCTTCCTCTGATGGTGAGAGTAGGAGTCAAAGATATTTCAAATGCATCCAAAATTACGATTAGAATTTATGCCTTAGAAATGTTAAAATTCACAAGATGTTGCATGTAACATTTAATACCATTCAATTTGTGTATGTAAAATACTTGTTTTTGACCATTATCATAAAATATCTACGATTTTCCATTAACTAATGCCCTAAGTTTACTACATCGTTTGAAAGTTTATCAATTGTACTAACAAATTGAAAAAAGACTTATGGGGTGATTCATTTAAAAATTTTGAGATATTGCTTAATTTGCGTTTTGTTTCACCCTGTATTAAAGAAGCCACAAATAAAAAAAGTAATTAATACTGAGCACAGTGTGTATGACATTTGAACACAAAGACCTGTTGATTTATTTTAATTTACTGTTCTGCAGAGAGTTGAAGAGGAGGTCTTTTTTGCTAATAATTGGCCATATCTTTGTAAAACACCCTTATAATATATTAGAATGCTATATTTTTGTAACGCTCTCGGTGTGATCTTTTCGATTCTTAAACAAAATATAGTACGTTCCATTCAATAAAATGTAAGTTTATGCTGCTACGTGTTTTTAGAACACCCTGTAGAATCGAAAGTATTTTCAAAATGTGCCCTCAGTAACTGTATTAGCGCGCACAAAACTATAAAGTTCTATCTATCACCACAACGATGTAATCCTCCGATGTCGGAAGTTTGCCCCTCCCTGTATGTCCTCCTGGGTAATCGTCCATCCTGTGCTTTCCAGAAAGGTGGACACGTCACATCTCCACCCAATTAGACATATTTCCAACAACACATTTTATAGATATCGCAGAATAATAATTATTCTAACGCTTCATGAGTTTTGAGGAATATTTCCTAAAAACAGAAACCGTTCAACTGAGAAGCAACAACTACTTCCCGGGCTATAGGCGCCGACGGCAACTGAGTTACACTTCAAAGTCAAACGGGGTTCGTATATCTACAAGATACTCAATGAAACGTTAACTTTGTAAGTTAACATTTCAGGTATTAATAATTGCTAAAATCATTTTAGAATTTTGATTTTTGGTGGAATGGTTTATAAATATTTCCAAAAAATTTTTCATTCAAATAATTAATAAATTATTTCTCTTTTCTGATTCGTGGTGGAATGAACTACGAGACCTAAAATCAAGATTCTTAATGTATTTTACCGCGAAATTTAAAATTTGAAATGCTCTTTAAATAAGAATGAGGTGAGGAAGGTCCCGGCGTGGCTTCTCTCATCGTTTGTCGACGATACAACAACTGTGCAGTAATCCACGTGAAACTTAGTTTGTTGAAATTAAAATCCTTCCTGCTTTTGTTACTTGAGTATCTGGATTACTGGTACGTTTTTTTTCTATTTGCTAATTTCACATTTTAATAATTTTTTTTCTAAATCACTAATTTTCTATAAATATTTTCTTACAAAATGGCTACCCATTTTGAGAGCCACATTTCCTCTCCTATCCAGCCAAGGATATTTTTAAATATTATGAAATTGTTTTTTTTTTGAATAATTCAGATATTTGTCCAGGATGAATCCTTAAGTTCAATCAGTAAATTGTAATTTTTTGCACTGGACAGATATCCTTGTTAGCTTCATATTTTTTTTGTAACCTTTTTTTTTATATACCGGTATGTTTTATAGCACAGTTTCTGGGGCACAGTACCTAGAAGGCTGGTAGTACCTGAAAAATTAATAGTACCGGAAAAACAGTACCTAAATAAAAACAGTACCTGGAAAACTAGCAGTGCCTGGTAGACAAAAAGTTTTTTTTAAACCTGCCAGAAGCGGTTTCATGGTGAAACTACAATAAGTCAATAGTGGAAGACCACAGTCCCAGGCTAAGTTGCAGATTTCTCCAGCTGTACTGGATAATATCTCCATCGACATCATCTTCAAAAGTAGTCTATACTCTAACTATTTTTTTTATTTATATCTTACTAACCTATTTTGTTTGTAATTGGAATTTAATATATACATCATTTTACTTCTTTAGTTTTATTTATTATACAGAAACGTATTTTTTCATTTTTCTCTTAACAGATTAAAGTTAGCCAACTCTTAAATTTGATTTTGTTTCTAATTTTCTTTTAGGGAAGAAAATTAGTGGCGCCCTAAAATTGCCTTCTCTTTTCTTTTCTAATTTTTTTTTGTTTAAGATCAATTAGTAACTAAGTCCTGCGAACTGGCCTAGTTGCTACCAAATTTAAGTGATTGGTTAGGCAAGAACCTACAATATAATCTAAAATCATTTTTTTTGTTAATTTTAAAAATCTAGTTTTTCATCATCATCCAACTTTAAACTTTAATTGTTTCATTAGCGCCCAATAGGTATTGTTTCATTGGTGCTCAAACAATATTGGTTCCATCAACTCCAACCATTCTGGTTTGCAATTAGAAGGGACAACATAACCGGTTCCGGCGTATTTGCTCCTCATCAGTACAAGGTCCGGAAGCTCTAAGAGCTCAGTGCTGGACTGGAGAAGACACCAAAATCACAATCGATACCTACATGTCTTCCAGTAACGGAAGTGTAAAAGTCGTTATAATAGCGACATCTTTACTTCCAACTGCAAACCAAAATTCGAAAATCTGACCACAAGCCCCGTGGGCTTGGAATTTCAAAGTAATATTACAGTTTCCTGCAATATTGGTATTTAATAAAGCGCGTTACCAATTATAGCTAAATAATAATTATTTTGCGATATATATCAAATACGACAATATTACAGGAAACTGTACACATTTCATAATGCAAGGTCACTTTTTAGACACACATTTTTCTGCTGACGAAATTGATGAGGCTCTCGAGGGAAGCAAAAGGAACAAGACTCCTGGTAAGGATGGAATTTTCCATGATTTTATCACCAATTTGCCCTAATACTGGGAACTGTATATTTTTGACGTGCAATACAATATTAAGAAAAAAACTGTGCCGTTGGGTTGTCATGAAACAATTTTAATCATGTTAGGCAAAAAAGGGGAGCCCCATAACCCAACTAACTAAGTATAGAGCACAATAAAAGCCCATATCAACATGAATGCATTTATGTCAATGAAAGTGATTGGTCAATATGGCATATCATTTGATATCACTGTAGAAGTCCTAGAGGGACAATCATCAAGTCCACTACCGCTCCCGCTCTTCATTTCCGATATGAGGAAATACTTTAGATCTGTAGGTTACTCTGGCATTAAGATAAATTGAACACACTATGTCATGCTTTCAATGTATTCAGATGATTTATTATGAACAGGTGATTCTCCTGTGTAGGTATATAAGCCGAAAATTTGAAATTTTCAGGTTTTATACGAATAATATTATGATAGATGTTAAGATTATACTATCATAACGGCTTGCAAATTTAAAAATGACAGTTCACTGAGGAGAAAACATCTACTTTTCGAGCTATATGCCCCGACAGACAATGGATTACACTTTCAAGTTGAACGGGGTTGGTATATCTTTGGCGATATTGTCCCTTCTAAGTACAAATCAGAATGGTTAGTTATATCGTGAAGATACCCCAGCCTCATTCAACACAGGAGTGTGCTTCATTGTCTGTCGGGGCATATAGCCCTAGAAGTAGGTATAAGGCGTACATACTATTATCCTGACATCTATTGAGAGTAGTTACAATAACAATTATGAACTTAATTTTAAAATCTAAGATATTGGGGGGTCACGTTCTCGTTATTATCCTTGTTCATGAATATGGCAGAGAAAGCAGCAGCTGAGTCACTCAAAATAAACAGAATACTACAACTGTACAACTCCATAATTTCGTCCTCTTCGTCTTAAATCTTGAAGTGAGAGTCACTTCTTGAAAAGGTAGTATGTAGTCCCAGTTATATGATTAGGCTTGAAACAAATATTGTTGCATTGAGATGTTATATTGAAATCTGCGTTGTTGTGGATGAATAGAATTGAGTCTATGAATGATAAAAAACTCACCAAAAAATGCTTTTCTGCAAATCGCTAGGGAATTTTGACCCTCCAATCAAAATGTTCCATTCACTTTTTCCCTGTGAGGAAATGATATTTTTTTACGACCACTATCGAGAGTCGTCTTTTGTGCCTTGAAAAGCAACTGCAAAGTTGATGTTTTTCGCGAGCTGTCATAATTTGACATGATCGGCGCAGGAAGTAACTTTGGCTCACGCCTAATTTCATTTATAGATAAAAGAGGGCTAGTAGTTATTTCAATATAAACTGTGGAATAAAATTTTTCAGTTGATCTTCTAATATGTTAAAGCATCCAACAGTATTTTCCGTAATAATTTGATGAAAAATGGGAAAATCTGAGAAATATCTGACATCAATGTAATGTTGCCTACGTACAAACAATGACAATTAATTCGATTTTGCTGGTATCTTAGAAAAAATCTTGTGTGTATCTCGAACAGAAAGTTCTTTGGAAGTCTCGACAGATTGCCACGCTCCGCTGACTCGTCGCGCACATAAATAGCTATTTGTGTATCAAGAGCAGAAAGTAGTACTTTGGCAGTCGAGACAGAAAGTTGCCGCGCGACGATTCAGCGGTCGTAGAAAAATAGCCATTCCTTACAGTTCTATAATATACATATTTATACTTCTCTTTTGATATTTTTTGGCAATAACTCTATTGAAGCAGCATTCACTGCCTCAACCAGCTCTGAAGAAGTCCCAGAAATAGAATATTCATCATCACTTATCATTTCACTTCCGAAAACACCATCAATTGAATGCATATGCGTCAAGTTTGACAATTCAACCCTTGAATTGAACTTTAATACCATAGTTTCCATAGTAACCCAAGTAATTTTATTATGAATTTCGAAGAACAATTTATTTGTAAATGAAATTATTATCCTCGATTTCTCTAAAATTGATTGATATCGGTCGAACTTTTAACGATTTGCGGAAAACTGTATTTTTATCTCTCAAGCCGCGTCCACATTAGTAAAAATGTATGTGTGCGTATAAATTTATGCTAGTGTGGACGTGTTCGCTACGTACAAGGTCCCGTAAAAATTTTCGTCGTAGCCTAAACACGCGATCAGTGTATTGTCGGTTTTGATTCCGACATCAAAAAGATTTGTGCAGCAACATCGTTTTAGTGTAGACGTATTTTTCGTGAAAATCAAAATTTGTGACGAATATCATTCCACCATGTCTGATTCAAAGATATTAATAAAGAGAAAATGTGCCTCTTTCATGGTTATGACCCATTTGATTGAGAATAAAAAAGAGGAATCAGTCATGGAAAACAGTCACTATTGGATTAAACATTTATATCAAAATAATATCTTCCCAGGCGTAGTTTTTTTTAGTTTCCATTAAAATGACATTCATCCTTTGAAACACACAACATCCTCCGATTTTTATATTGTATCAAAAGTAGATCGTCGTCTTTATTGAAATTAATTTTACCAACACTACAAGATAGAAACCGCCACACACGTGCTGATCGTAGCCGCACGGCGCACAACGTAAATATTTATGCAGACAGGTTGCCGAGTTTGGTTTACTAATGTGGACCCGGCTTCAGGGAAAGCCCCATTACTGGACTCTGTTGCTAAGTCGAGGCGCAAGCAATATATACAATTGTCCAGGAATGTCGAACATATCAATCATCATCATGCGAGATATAATTTCCTGGACCAAGTAAAGCATCACTTCGACTTCGACAACTTTGGTCATTTGTAGTCAGAATTTCCGCAAAATAGTTTTAGGGTCAATTCAATAACATATTGGGATTAATCGACATATTTCGACAATAACAACTGAAATATAGTTTCCATCTATTGAAACATAAACTTGTGAATTAAAAGGTTTCAATTCATGAGCTTAATAATCTCGAAATTCAAATTGTAAACGCAAACGACCACAAAACGCAAATCTTCAATTTGTAGCCTCGCAGCGAGATGAAAAAGTTCGTGTTAACAATGTTCATTGTAACAAAGACGGCTGTTACCAGGAAATAACCTCAACACAAGCATATTTGTGATACATTTTATGGCAAAAAGCAAAAATACCAAAGAGGGATTCATGACATATGTGGTGAAGCTTCAATCTGACTTTCATAACAGTCTGCCATTGGGTATGAAGTTATAATATTATATATCTGTCCTATATCAAAAGATGTATCATTTTCGGATACCTCTGAATTTATACATGAGTTTTGTGGAATAAATATAAACTGGATTGGTATTTTGAAATGCGGATTTCGGTGACGATTTCCTTCCTGTTGCAAGTTTCTTTGCTTTAGAATGTCTTTTTTATTCACATCCGGGTTCGATTTGTTGTGATCAGGAACGTATCAAGTCTGGAAACACATTGTCATTGTGAAATTGATTCGCAATTGTGAAAATAGTTATTCATACCATAATATATGTGAGTGATATTCACCAATTGAGAACGAGTTCACGCACAAGCAAGGGCTTGTGAAAAAATAGAGATTGTTCAATATACTCGTATAGTTCATAACGTTTTTCGCCCCTCTCATAAACCCAAAACTCAAGCTGGATAACTGACACTACAGTAGACTTTGAATCTCACGAAACTACAAATGAATGAAACAAATGGATTAAATGCAAGAAACTAAAACTATATCCAACAGTAACCTAACAATAAATAAGAAATTTCAATTATAAAAGTTCTTATGAAATAGTCCAAAACAATTCTCTCAACACAAACCAGGTCCATTTGGGCACTGAGGAGAGTAACAAATTTAATTCTTTCGTATTTTGCTGGTGTCCCAACAATATTTACTAAGTACGCCTTCTTTTTATTTTGTTGTTTTGAACAATACAGAGGTGAATGCCCAGCTGATGGTTTCTCATGAATATGCGGAATTGGGCGCTCACCGATTCCCGTCAGGGCTACCTGCTCCGATAATCCCTCGCCTCGATTGCCGTCTAGTGATTTCGTGGACATTAATCCTTACCTCGTTTGCCGCCCGTACCCATAATTTACATTTAACAGTGGGTGGTGGTTCTCGTAACCATACCGCCGAAATAAGAATAAAAATTATTTTTTAATTCTAAACAATGTTATTTCAAACTAAAATGAACAAAAGAAATTACGATAAAAAAGATCTTACCATACCTAACTAATACCTAATACCGATTATATACAATTATATTTATATGATACACATTTGACAAAATCGTACCGGCTTATTTCGTTCTTTCTATATTGCTCTATTTTAGTGCTTATAAACTGTTCACTTCGAATATTTTTTTTGCGAATAACCCGACTCTCATTTTGTAACGCACTATCAATTTTCACATAAGTATCGATTTGCATGGACTTGATACTATTTAAAAATGTGTGTATGTTTGGATGTGGCGATGAACAATAACTGTTGTATTTCGAATGGAACGATTCGCATGTATTTGTAGTACGCGATAGGGAAGCCGAATCCGCGGCCCAAATATTAGGGGGATACCTAGCACTTTCTTCGTCGACATAAGTTTCTGTCAAATAATCTGTAAACGATGTCAGTCGGCGATCTTCCGGAGCAATTTCTTGTAGGTCTTCCAGAAAATCGAAAACAAATGAATCGCCAGCTTCGTGTGGAGGCAAAAATGTCAATCTAAAAACGTGGTGAAGCCATTTTCCTATTCGGGAATCTGTGTTTTTTTTGGAGTCAGCTGATAGACCTAATTGCTGAATTTTCCTCCATATGTAAGATGATAGATAAAACTCAAAATAAATTTACAAATCAAGTAAAAACTTCTTACCAAGATTGTGACAGATGAAATCTGCATCCTATTATTTGAATACCAGAAAATATTTCTCTGGCGCTGTTGTGGATCGCCATTTCGAAATTCATCGTGATGCACTTTGGAGTCCAACTATATCCATACTCCTGACACTTATCAATTATATAGCGAAACATCTTTTTGTAAGTTGCTTCTTCCTTATTTGGCAGAAGGCAAAACACAACTGGAATATATTGTTCGTTTTTAAATGCATGTATCGTAAATAATTGGAGAAAATATTTTGGAGAGTAATCAAATGTTCCGTCCACATATAAAGTATCTATACCGCACATAAATTCTAAATTACTTTTGGTAGAAAATATTACGATATTGAAATTTTTTTTGTTCACCAATAAAAAATTCTCTTCTTGAACAGTTTTTATGCTTACAGCCTCCATAAAGGTCTGTACCTCATTCATCGATTTTGGTAATTTAGGTGCAGGTGATAACTTCTTTCGTGATATGGCATTCCGAATATATCGCACATCTTTCGTCGTAATTGTGGAAAGAGTTCCGGACTGCATTTGGAGCTCTTTATGAATAAGTTTCGAAGGTGTTGTAGATATATCTTCAACTGCTTTTCGTTTGACACTATTGCTTATTTTTTGTCGATTGAGATCACGCTCCGGTACACTGTCATGATCGTGATTTCCGGTTGCTCTTGAAAAAATAGGCTCTTTAAAAGCCCCCAAAGTATATAATTTTGCGCGACATGATTTATTAGTACAACACCAGCACATCTCACTTGAACCCTTTAATTCGCGGTATTGATAATACTTAAAATCTTTGAAAATTATCAATGTTTTCCCTCTTTTACTTGTCATAACTTGTAAAGACATGATGATTGACCAAGGGCACTAATTCAACTGAAGTTGACAATTGACAGTTGACAATTTTTGCAATTCAAGTAAAGTATGAGGGTGAGTGAACTAATATCAGCTCCTTTCTTTAAATATTCATAGTTATTTCAAAAAGTCATTACCTTCAACAGTTTCATGATTTCTTTTGTAACAGCGGAGGTTCCAGTTTTCTCTTTTGCAGTAGAAGGTCATACTGACTCGGACGGCAATCGAGGTGTAGGATTATAACTGTGGGGGACTAATGCAGGTAGGCAAACCTTTTTGACGGGAATCGAGGTGCACTGGCGGAATTACTCGTCGGTAGTGTGTTTTAGAAAAAATGGTAAATACAAAGGTTTTCAGATTTTTCATTGGATATTCAACGTTGTTGCCGGTCAAAAAAAAGATATGGTTATGAACATGCAATGAGCAGAACTAAGTTGATAACAATCAGTATTCTACGAATATCTAGTGATAATGATGTGGATTATACAGGATGTTGATCAATGCTATGTACGTATTTCAGTGAATAATCATGACTTAAATAATAAGGTGATAAAGCTTATTGAACCCTGTATATCGCAAACCAATATTCTAAGGACATCTTTATGTAAAATTCTCGACCCAAAATTAGTCCAAGAATTTTCCATTGAAATAGGTTTATCATTAATAATTAACACCTTTTATTAGTATTAGATGATATGGTGGTTTTTATTTGTAGCGATTAGGACGACACAGTTAATCAAAAACAAGCAGAGCTTCTCCGTAAGAAAAGATTTATTGTGTTTTATGACACATGGTTTACATAAATCAATCAAAGTAACGGAAACTAACTAATTAACTAACCTGTTAGAAAAGAAATGACATTTAATGTTATTAATTACAATGTCGATCCTAAAACACAATTATTATAACAGTAATTATTGGAACAGTAATTATTGGAAGCAACTCGAATAATTCCTCAATTTCTTCCTAAATTAGATGGACTACAAACACAACCGAAATGTTGTTGGATGTTTACCAACAAAAAAGAGGAAAAGTGGGTACACTTCAAATAAAAACAATGAAGCAAATGTGGCAGCAGATTGCTACTGAATTGACATTGGCTCTAGGTATGGTTGTCTCAGCTAGCTAATGTAAAAATCGTTGGTGAGTGCTGGATAGAGGATACAAAAAATTTGTAGACAACCAAAACTCAACAGGGAGCGGTAGAAAATTCTTTGGGTACGAGAACGAGATAGCAGAAATTTTAGGAAAGAAAAAAAATGTGTTTCCTGAAATTTTGCTGGCTGCAAATATAGTTCATAATCAACATCATGCAAAAAAAATTATGTCGCTGCTGATGCTGATGCCCAAGAGAGGGGAAAAACCATCAAAGAGAGTGGAAGATCCATTGAAGAAACTGGAAGCTAAAGTAATCCCAGGAAAAGAAAAGCTGGAATAATGATAAGTAATAAGGGTAAAAATGTAAAAAATATAAAAGTCCACTTTTGGAATTGATAAGAAATTACCGGAAAGATCATTATGAGAAAAGATTAAAAATTGAAGTTGGAAAATTAGAACAATTGAGAATGGAAAATAAATTAATTGAAGGGAGAAATAAAATACTTGTGGAAAAATATAATGCTTTGTAAATTACAAATAAAGTTTATGTATGTAAAAGTTTATATATTGAAGTTTATCCTTTATTTATTTGGGTTTGAGTAATGTATAAAACTATCATTTTGTAGAAATTTATCAAAAACTATATTATTTTTTACTTCTTGTGCATATACATCCACTTCTTCATTGACTTGCCCATCAGCTCCATCTTCTAATAGTTCCAGAGCAATAGGTTCGTCATTTTCTAAGTGAATACCATCAGCTAAGGCAATGTTATGTAAAACACAAGCTGCTCTTATCAAATGAACTGTTGAGACTATATCTCTTAATTTAATGTGATAAAGTTATCTAAACTTCTGTTTGATAATGCCGAAGCAATGCTCGATTATGTATTGGTTTCTTGATAATAATCAATTATAATTTAGTTGTCTCGGAGTTAACTGGCCTCTGTCTCCAAATGGTGTTGAAAGGTTTCTTCCCAGAGGATAGCCACTATCTCTGAGTGAAAAAAATTGACCACATTTTTCTTCTACTCCATAACTCAATGGTGAATTTCTAAACACCGACTGTCGTGAACAGAGCCGGGATATCCAACAAAAACATCAATCATTTGGCGTTTGTGGTTACATACAACTTGCGTCTAAAAAAATGAATTGAAAAGTAATATTCACTTTTAAAATGTGTATCCTATTACTTGAATTGAATAATATCCTTTTTTATTAATGTATGAGTCGCTATCGTTCTCTGTTTTATTTATCTTAATATGACAACCGTCAATTGCGCCTATAACACCAGGAAATCCATTTTCTCTTAATTTTTCTTTGCTTTCGATTTTTTCCTCTTCGGTAGGCCAAATAATAATTTGTGGGGACATGTTACTTACAAAAACTATCACTTTATGTAGTATTCTATGGAAACTACTAAGTGATATACCAAATCGGTCCGCAACATCTCTGAAACTTGCAGTTTCCTGTGCAATGTACCATAATGTAATGATTCTTTTCTGCAGATAACTGAATATTAGCTGTTGAAAACTTACTTGATCGTATGCCAAAATTTTTCCATATTTCTACAATGGTTTGCACAGCACCTCGATTCATTCGGAAATGTTGAGAAAAGGTCTCCCCATCGTAATTTTGCACTGTTCCATCTGTAGGTAAATGGAAACATATTCAAACTTAAGACAGATTTCCAAATTACTACCAATCTCATTAGGTAGTACCTACCTATAGGTATAATTAGTATTTTTTTGAATTTCTCCTTGCAAAAAAAGTTTAAATCCTTGTCTTACGTATCAGAGGTCTGAATTTCCGAGTCCTCGCATTCAAAATCACTCATTTTTAAGCTGTTACCACTTTCAGGAACTTTATTACAACCCTATAAGTTCACGTTTTATTTATGTATGATTCATGTTTATTTACCATGATCTAACCTTGAAACATCAACTGACAATTTGGACGAACGGTTCTACATCCAAATCTCTGATGAAAATATTCGTTCGCCGACACGTTCATGAACGTGTCCAGTTTTTGTTGGAATGCATTTTCATTAGTCCGTGGAATTGTCGGAACTTGTTGGAACAGAAATTTTGTTATGCGCATGATTGTGACGTTCATGTACACATCATTTGGCTCATTAGTTGGAACAAACCTATTGTGTTTTATGACACATGGTTTACATAAAACAATCAAAGTAACAAAAACTAACTTATTAACTAACCTGTAAGGAAAGAAGCGACATTTAATGTTATTAATCATGATTTCGATCCTAAAACACAATTATTATAACTTATTCTTCCGTTACTAAAAATTAATTGGAAAAAGTACTTTGACATTGATGCTTTTTCATGACAAACAGATAATAATCGTTCACTATGGACTATAGACTATAAATGGACAATTCGGGAATATTTAAAGAAAAATCACATTTTTCTTCACATTAGTATGAATAAATTGGGAACACGCCAAGCGCGTTATTGGCATAGTGTAACATTTACATCAACGCGCAATCGGCATTGCCATGAATGAAACCATGTATTCCCTGGAAGGAATTACTCCTTATCTTATTTTATTCCATTCCATTATCATTATTTTACATGACATGATACCATCAGTTTAGACAAATATGAGAAAGATCGTATTTATTGGATAGAAATGTGGAATTTCATTTGTATAGGTACCTACGTGCAAAATTAAAATGTGATAATTTTGTTTAAATATGGTTACATCGTGTTCATGGAAGAAAAAACCGAAAAATGGGACCACGCTTAACGTGGAAGTGAGAACAATTCGGTATACTGTGCAATTGGTGGTTTAGTTGGTTAAAGCAGAGTTTTTTGCCGGAGAAAGTCTGCATAGTAATTTCGAAATTAATATAAGAGTTTTCAACCAGAATGTAAGAAAACTAGTATTTCAGGTCTTGCCCTCGGCTTGACCCTGTATAAGATTACCCTTCCGTATTCCTGGCGCGCCAGATCTTAATTCTCCTTCCTTCCTCCCTCTCACTACGTGTCAGGTGGCGGCACTGCGGCTCCGTGTCATCCCGCTTATGCACAATAGATAGTCGTCAAGACCCTGTATGAGATTTCATTGGTTTCTGACGACGTGGAGAAGGGTACTGTGAAAAAATAAATAAGATAGCAAAATAAAATTATTTAATTCCAAGGATAGCAGGTAGAAAATTGTATGGGTAACATAGATGTCTGAAATATGCTTTCTTGTATGCATCTCCTATAGGAGCGGAATTTCGTCCTATCTTAAGAAATAGAATGAAACTAAACTAAGTAGGTACCTGTCATTTTAAACAAAGTTTAATCTAGTTTTCAAGATTATGTTAACAGTGTTTGTTTTGAACTATTATTAGAAACTAATGTTAACAAATTAGTTTTATAATACTAACTAATAAATGATGAACAAAATTTTAATTCTAATGAGCTAACATACAGGAACGAAAGATAAATAACCATCACATAGTTATTCAATTGGTTCGAAAGTATTCTCGGTTAGTGTGACAGTCGTAGAATCAGGGTGGGATCTTTCGATTTCCTCATAGTAATATTTAAAGAAGTTCGTTTTCCCCTTTCAGTTGCCCTCTTGGAGAATAGTGTCTAGGGGTATCTTGTTGAGAAAACGAGATGAACCTACAGCCGATCTCATGCTTACTGGGAAATAATTAATTCCCACCTCTTTAAAAGCTGACTTGATCCAGCCCGCGATTACTGATCTTGAAGCCTTATCGACCCTACCCCTCACTGTTATAAAAAATTCAGTTAAGCTCGGCCGTGCATTTCTTCTTTTATCGGTGAGAACTATAAGACATTTTATCCAAGATATGGGATCGATAGACTTCTCATCGCTTTTGGTAAGTTTCCACCCAGATTGTCTATGAGATATTTCATCCGTTCTGGAACTGAACTTGGGCCATAGCACAATGGAATCGCTATGGAACTCTAAGTTTTCATTGTCAATAGGAAAAAGTGTTAAGTCATGCATACGTCTGCCTGGGGCAGGAAGTAGTATAAGGGCTACCCGTCTAGCAACCTGGAAAATGTTTTGTTCATCTTGATTTTCCTTTCTTATCCAGTTAACTAGAATATTCACATCCCATATAACTTTTTTCTGAATCAGTGGTTTGCTATTTTCAATTGCTTTGATCATAAGTAGTGTAACTATGTTCCTTCTAAGTCAAACAACACTCAGTATATGGTACATCGTCATATTTTGGTAGAACCATCCTGTATAAGTGCATAAATATAATGGAATGCGCTGTGTTTGTATACAAAGTATAGGAAACAAGCCCGCCCAAGGCTATAATGCATAAATTATATACGTAATTAATATATTTTCAATGGTATAGTGTATAATACTTTGCTATGACCATCCTGTTATTAAAAATCCGCCAGAGGCAACTAATGCAGTCCGGAGTCTTACGCAATAGGTATGCAATTATTATTGAGGTCATTTTAGATAGTTTATTAGTTTTTTTAAAAAAATCTATAAGGTGATAATACATTAATTATATACGAATGAATATATATTTTCAATGGGTTAGTCTACTATGCATATTATACTTTGCTATAACCATCCTGTTATTAAAAATCCACCAGAGACAACTAATACAGTTGAAAGTCTTACGTAAGTCGCGGAAAATAAGTAAATACCTATGCAATCATTATTAAGGTCATTAGATTCATTTTGTATTTAAGCTCAAGATTTTCTTGTGAAATTCAATCGTTTCTTGTTTTCAATCGCATCATCAACCTTCAATAAACAACAGGTAAGACGTTTTTATTTTTTTTATTTTACTTAGAATTTAAATTAGTAATATGTTCTAATGTTTAATTATATTATTATTATTTTTAGTAAAATGGATCTAAAAACCATAAATTCTTCCTCACTTTTAGAAAGAGACCCAAAACCAACTATAAAATTAACGGACTTAATATTAGGGGAACCCAAAAAAATCATTTCGGCTAAAATAGTTAGGAGTAAATTTGGGGAAACGGTGCTGCTGGAACTGGAGAAAGAAATAACGTTCCTACCGCAGAGGGTAACAGAGACGTATAAACCTTATATAAAATATTTTGAAGAAGGGAAGTACGCAATAATATTCAGAGGAGCGGTAGACATTGGAAAATTGAATCCAACAGCATCGTTTGAAATTGTTGAAATCTAATTATTGGTGAGTTATATTTTTATAAATAGTTATGATATAATATTATGGACAAATATCATGGTACATTATCCAAAATTGATGAATCTATTAAGTTAATTAGAGTGAACTCTGCTGAAAACAAATCAATAAAATTAATTAATGAACATATTAAAAAATGTAACATAGCATTGAAAAAATATCATTTAAAGGTTGGTCAAAAACGTAAGATATTAACAAAAATTGGTCAATTGAAACGATTAAAATGTTTAATAAAATTAAAAAACAAACATGTTGGTGTAAAACAAAATCGAAAAGTTTACTGGGAAAATATAATTTCTTGTTCCAAAAGTAGAGTTCAAACAGCAGTGATTATAAATGTGAATCATAAAGAAATAAAAGAATTTTTATCAGATGCTTTTGATCTCTTTAAAATTAAGATTCTCAAAATTATTAAAAAAAAGTTAATTGTAAAAATTAATACCACACTGTGGGCAGATTTTGTTAAAACGTCAGGTGATCAAGAAGTAATTGATCAAAAGTATTTTGTGACACCTAATGCAGTATTAGATCAATCAACTGATTTAGCTATTTGGTTTCAAGAACATGTAACAGATTATATTTTAAATAAACTGTCAGAATTTTCGGAAGAATCAAGCGGTTGGGCGCTACAAAAAATTCTATTATTGGAGGTAGCTATAAACGAATATAAAATTGGTAATGGAACCTCTTTTATCAAATTACCACCCCAGATAGAAAATAAAAAAGCATGCATCAACATTCAAAATAGAGATGACGCATGCTTTTTTTGGAGTATTGTTAGTTTTTTATACCCACCAACAGGTAATTATAGACTCACCTAATCATATCCACACTATAGTCTTGTGTTAAATGTCAAAGGGTTAGAATTACCTATGAAACTAAATCAAATTAACAAATTTGAGGAATTGAATAATATTTCCGTAAACGTATACGCTCTAGAATTAAATTGTACACAACAAAGTTCATATTATGAAGTTGTACCTGCTAAACTTACCAAACGAAAATTAGAGAAACATGTTAATTTGTTATTAATTCAAAATAAGTATTTTCCAAAGTTGAATAATTTTGTAGAATCAGAACAAGATGATAATGATGATGATGATGATGATGAAAATATTGAAATAAAATTTCATTATTGTTTAATTAAAAATCTTTCACGACTTATTCGATCTCAAATCACTAAGCATAGAGCTACAATTAGCTTGTGTGACCGTTGTTTAAATTATTTTTATAGTGAGGAAAAGTTGAAAAAGCATTATTTGTTATGTGAAAATAGAAACAACTGTAAAATTTCATTCCCAAAATATGATGCTGTTGAATTTAGAAATTTTGTCTATAAACAAAAAATACCTTTCCTTATCTATGCTGATATTGAAGCTATTTTAGAACCATGTAAAACAAAATTATCAAAAACAACGAATAAATACCAACATCATAAAGCATTTTGCGCAGGATATTATATGAAATGTACTTATAACAACAATTTTTCCTATTTCAATCATCATGAAGGTGAAGATTGTATGGATTGGTTTTCAAATGAAATTAAAAAGATTGCACAATTTGTTGAGAGCAAAATTGTGAATATAATACCAATAATAGTAGATTCAATAGAAAATGTAAATGTACATATTTGTCACATTTGTGAGAAACATTTTAATCAAAGAGACATAATTGTTAAGGACCATGA
>CAJUYG010001810.1:51303-65411 GCA_910591675.1 Galerucella calmariensis | reverse complement strand
GAGATTTTTGAAGTAGTGCGCTAGAAACCGTATAGCTATATCTACTTTTTTAGTAAACTTCACACAAAAATATAGAACATTGTGTTCATGTGACCTTGATGGTCTTGAGTGTGAAGATCCTCGTCCTATTCAACGGTCTGGAAAACGGTTATCTTCTTAATGTGGAGCTCTCACAGTTCTAGGTCCACGGAAATTGAATGTTCTGTACAAACTACTAATACTCTTTACACTATATTCCAGCGTCTGTATTGATATACTATATAGTTTTTATGTTTTAGATGTGGTTGATGCCCAGAAACGGCTAAGCAGAATGTACAGACTAGTACTTATAAAAAGCTAAAGTTACGGAGTTGATGTTGTATAAGATAAATCTAGGAGACAAAGAAAGCATAAGAGGCTGAGATAAGGCTGGTGAAAGAATTACTGCCAAAGCACTAAAATTATAGTTGGACCGAAACTTCATAAATAGAAATTGACTTGAAAAAAACAAAAATAGAATATACTTTGTAGATATGTTGCGTACCAAGCCCGATATTGCAAAGAGCGGGCTCTGTACAAGCGATTTTGTACGAAGTCCAGAGGGGAAGGAGAAGCAAATTTTGACTTGGTACAAAATGCTTGTACAGAGCCCTGCTCCGTAAAATATCGGGCTTGGTACGTAACATTATATACAATACAGTAGGTAGAGTGAGTAAACTTTTTTCAATTTGGCATTGGAGAGTACCCTAGGAACAGCTAAACTAGGAAGCAAAAACATCATAACAAACTATATTCAAATCATAGCATATGCAGACGATTTAACCATAGTAGCAAATTCAAGACAAGAGCTTATAAAAGCAATTGAAAGATAGAAGAAGCAAAACAACTTGGAATGGAAATCAACGCGGACAAAACAAAATATATGAGAGTATGTAAAAAAAAACCGAAAAAACCGAAAGAAACTTGAAAACGCAATGGCATTCATTTGAAAATGTAACAACATTTAACTACTCAGGAGTGACGATGATGGGACAAACAGAGAAAGAGCGGGTGCAAGAGTGAATACTCAATGGAAACCAAGCTTACTGCAGAAATAGAAAACTTCTGAAAAGTAGACCCATAAATGAAAACACCAAAATAAAAAGATACAAAACACTAATAAGACCAGTGATCGCGTATGGCTTAGAAACAACGGTAATAAACAAAAAAGAAGCAGAAGACTTAGAAATCATAGAAAGAAAGATTCTTAGAACGATAGTGGGGCCGAACATAACAAGAACTGGGGAAAGGAGACTCAAAACTAACAAAGAAATAGAAAGCGAGTTAAGCAATGAGACAATCGTGGAATAATATATAAAAGCACAACGCCTAAAATGGGCGGGACATATTATGAGACGAAAGCATGGAGAAATGATAATAAGAATAACACAATGGACTCCTTTATGGCAGAGAAGAAGGGGAAGACCCAGAGAAAGTTGAAGGAATCAGATAGAAGAGGATACAAAAAGGATGGGAATCAAATAGTGGAGAGAAAAGTGCAGAAATAGAGTAGAATGGGAGAAAATAACTTTTGAAGCCAGGACACACAAAAAATTGTGACAATAAGGAGTGAAAAGAGAGTAATCCACTCTAATAAATGAATTTAAAAGCGCATTAGAGTTAGCCACAATCTATTAGATTCAAAGGCTTGATGATGATAATGCAGTAGAGTAATACTGACATATGGATTTGGGGCTTGCACTTTCTCAACCATATATAAAGAAAAAAACAGAACTCCAACACTAACCTGGGAGAAAAATAGTAGTGCCATGAGAGACAGGGAGACAAAAATTGTGAAAAGCAAAAAAAGGAATTATATAAATATATACAAAATGAAATGTGAGCCTGACACATGTAGGTATTAAGTTCATGAAATTATAATATTAATTGAAAATTTGAATTATTATTTAAAAATCCTATGATTCAATTCCCCAGTCCAGCACTGTAACTCCACGATAACCTCGGAAAACTCCGTTTAAACAGTTTTCCTCTACCACAGAACTAATTTTCTTTAAATGGTTTACTGATGACGTTGAATTTCAGAGTTCTTAGTGGATGTATAAAGGGATTTAAGGAAAATAGGGAATAGGATGAGAGTTGGTAACTTTAATAATTCGTTGGAAAGTTAGAAAAACGAAGCTATTATTTGTTCACTCCCGAAATTTTTAATATCAATAAAAAATATTCACATAATAATAATAATCGAAGTATTTTAGGTAGAGACAAAATGAGGTGACTGTAGACAATAATAAATTTGGAAGGTGTCGTTAGTCAATCTACCCTTTGCCTTACACGTTGAGACGGAAACGAAAATGAATGTATATAGAATGGAGGGCAATGGAAACTGGCACGAAAGAACCATCCCCATCACCATCATGGGCTGGAAACATAAGCAGGAGTCCATGGTACTGAATCCAAGTGCAATGTTCAGGCGCCTCCGTTTTCCAGGAGGAATTCTACGCTATTGACACGTGTTTGCAAGTGAACATCGAAAAGGAGTACGGAAGCCAGAAGATGCTTATTGTTTCCAAAAGCCAGGCGGCAGAAACAAATCTTTAGCATGCCACCAGGTCAGATCTAGACTTGACTTCAAAAACGATGGCGAACTACAACTGAGTAGCATTTGAGTGGGACCAGACAGGATATTGGGGGGGATAAAATGGCAGATATTCCAACAAGAAAAGGGTCTAAAACTTTATTAACAGAGAAGCCCACCAGCATCTTTCTCCTCCATACACTGGGTCCATCAATATTTGGAGGGTTTCTCCCAAGAGCTGTTATTTGTTTCCTGGCCTTCTCACAGGTCTTCCTAATATGTATGCTAAGCGACATATTGCTGTCTATCCCTACACCCAAGTACTTAACACTTTTCCTTATATCTTGACCCTGAATGTTGGAATGTATCCTATCTCTGTTCCTTCTTCCCCAAATTATGACGCTTTCAGTTTTTTCTGGAGCCCACTTGTTTGTTGTGTAATGGAGAGGAGTAACAAGCCTACCGTATTTTCTTTGATTGCAAAGCTCTGCCTCATTGGAAATACAAACTAGTGAGTAATTCTACAAAAGGGACTGCGAGAGTGCTATGCCGCGAATCTTTTGCAGTTTGCAGATGCGAGTGATGGTGAATTAAGAGTGGATAGCAATATTGAAGCAAATCAAAACAAACTTAAGTATAACTTAACACGTACAAGAATTGCGGTTTTAAGGTGGAGCACTTAACAAAGAAATTAAAATATTGATTCAATTGAAATTAATTGTGAAAGCTCCACATAATCAATCTATGATTATTTTTCAGGTCGCTTAATAAGCATGGTTTTATTTTTTACGATCGGAGTGAAATCAATGGACGCTGACTGCATAAAAGTTATTGAGGAACTCCTTCTATTGAAGGTGATATCACAAAAGCATCAGATAAAATTTCTGCAATATGCAAAAATTTGCATATGGCTTGAACGGTTGAAAGGCACTATTGGACGTGTTAGGACTCTTGAGGAGTCGGGAAAACTTGTTTTAGCGTATAAAACAAGTGCACTCCAGTTGAATGTAGTTTTATGTAACGTATCTTTGTTTTGTCCGACAAGGCGGATAAAATTCTTCGGGATAAATTGAGCATACAAAAAATTCAATTAAACTGATAAAATATCTCGATGGATGCGTAAGCCCATATTTTACAGGCTCTGTTCGGCTTAGACACAACCACAGACAAACGTCACTTAGTGAGTGCGATTCGTATGCGCATTTGTCATTTTTAATCCAGATTATCTCGCAGCTTGTCTTTTTTTCTCGTATTTGTCGTTCGTTGGCGCTTCGAAGACAAATTAATTTTTTTTTTCGTCTTCCAGTATACGAGCCTCTTAGATAGGGTTCATGAGGAACGCAGTCGTTTGTTTTTTCTAGTTTTTTTCTCGTCAGAGATATCGGTCTGGAAATTTGTCAGGATCAAAAGGAATGTGAGTGGAGTTCCCAAAGGAACAGTGAAACCGATTTTTATTGGTTTCCGAGTAGGTGATATAATACGAGGAATGTCAAATGATTGAGAAAACTTTTGGAACTATTATGAACAATCCTATATGGAAGATCATTCTCTCGTTTGCGTTGTGCGTAACACCCTTGGATTAAATCTTCTGTGCCATTTTAAATTTTTCCCACTCTCATTCCAAAGCTGTCTTCTATTAGACCAGTAGTACTGGGGATGTATTATTCCCTCTACAAAGTATTTTTGTATGAGTTCAAGTAAGTACCTACTCACAAAATAAGCAGAGTATGTAAGTAGGTGTTTCATCCATCAGTTCTCTGGTCATAGCTCATAGGTTCACTGACTTCTCTCATTTTATGTAAACGTGTCCCCAGATTTCACAGTCCAAAAACCTAGTCGACAATTGTCTCCGAATGTCTTAGTTCAAATATCCTGATTGAGGGTAGGTTTATCAATGCACGGTTAAATATTGTAGCCTTCGGCCAAATCTTAGTTGTTGGTTAAAGTGTAACTGCCAGTTTCCATTAGCTGGCAGTCAAACTTTCGGCTATCCTAGCTGTCACTATCAAGTTGATGTTAATCATAGAACGGGTTGAATACGAAGGGCGGCCTTAAATTGGACGCTAACTACCTGTAGCCCAGAAGAGACACCCTTAAATTGGACGCATGCGTCCAAGCGACCCTTAACCTTCTATTCGATGTGACTATATGTGAGCTGATTAGTACAGTTAATAGGTTACTGGGCTCACAACTCAGAGGTCGTAGGTTCGAAACCCGGTTAGGACCTGGGTTTTATTGTTTTTTTTAGTTTTTTATTTCTCATTTTCTGATATTTTTATACATAGTTACACTTTGATAATTTGATCAACCGGGTTTTTGGGCCTGGGTTTTCTTGTTTTTTTTTAGTTTTCTATTTCTCATTTTCTAATATTTTCATACATAGTTACACTTTGATCAATCGGGTTTGCGCCTGGGTTTTCTTGTTTTTTTTTTAGTTCTCCTTTTCTTATTTTCTGATATTTTTATACACAGTTACACTTTGATCAACCGGGTTTGGGCCTGGTTTTCCTTGTTTTTTTTAGTTTTCTCTTTCTTATTTTCTGATATTTGTATACATAGTTACACTTTGATCAACCGAGTTTGGCCCTGGGTTTCCTTGTTTTTTTTTTAATTTTCTATTTCTTATTTTCTAATATTTTTATACATAGTTACACTTTGATCAACCGGGTTTGGGCCTGGGTTTCCTTGTTTTTTATAGTTCTCTATTTCTTATTTTCTAATATTTCATACAAAGTTACACTTTAATGAACCGGGTTTGGGCCTGGGTTTTCTTGTTTTTTTTTTTTTTAGTTTTCCATTTCTTATTTTCTGATATTCTTATACATAGTTACACTTTGATCTGTGTCAGTTGTCCGTGTCATTTTGGGTCAACAACAAAATAATACAGGTAGAAGGATCAGTAGAGGTACCTAGCGTCGAATTTAAGGGTCTACAAGCAGGTCCATGTAGTGAGAAAAAGATTAAGTGAAATTTTAGCGTCGAATTTATGCACGTGAAATTTTCCACGATGTTGTCAAAGTAAGCTTACGTAAAATAGAAAAATAATAACTTCCACTTCTATATTCTTCATTCAGTGTGTTATAACAAAATATGCGAATAAAATTAGTAATACGTATATTTTATGTAACATTTGATCCTCCTCACACCAAATTAAAATGAGAAATGTACACTTTGACAACATTACACTCACGTTTATAACCCGAACAAGGTAGTCAAATTCTCAATTACAATTAGCCTCCAGTTAGCTAGTTGTCGGTTATGTGGTGCATTGATAAACGCTTTCAAATGTAACTGAGACTTTGACTGGTGGCTAGAGATGGTAGCTGAGAAATTTAATCGGGCATTGATAAACCCGCCCTAAATGTTTCTTGTCTACCTTGTTCAGTGAACTCTTTGAATGAAGGTGATCCACTGTCAACCTCCATTTTAATTGGTTTTCTTTGTCCAGCCAGTCCCGGAATTTTTTCTTCCAGAACGGTCCTGGATCTATGAAATCTCCTATGACGCATTCTTCGGCTAAAGGGCGTGACATTCAATTACCTGAAATCCACACATGTCCCTACACTGTGGTGTCTTGTGCCAGCCTATTCAAGGATTCTCTACAGTTCTAGCCTACTAGTCTAGATAGTTGGGTTGCTGAGAGCTTTAAACAGAGCTTAGCTGTCAGTGAATATTCCAGTTTTTGTTTGGTTGGTATATCCTCTCATGAATACATTATATCATTTCTGACTTGGTTTGATTTAGAACCATCCAAGAACCATATAATGACGTATCCAGGTTCAACTGGAAAGAGAGTAACTTTTTCCCAAAAAGAAAAAGAAAATCTTCCACTATTAGGAGTGGTGTATTTTTATTTATTAAGGACCAATTCTAGCCGTTGAAATGTCTACTTTAGAGTGGTCCAAAATTTTAAAATTGTCTTACCAACAACTTGGCATTATTGCTATTAACGGGCCACTGAAAATCACCCTTCAGCGTGACAGATGATTAATAATAGAACAAAATTCTAAGTGCATTTCATAAACTATTTCAGGAAGACTTTCATTATTTCATAATGACTCCATTTTCAAGTTTTTGACTTGAAGATTTTGATTTTTTAATCGATAATTGATGGCTTCAGTGAACAGAAATAAAAATAATTTCAATCATATCCAGATCACTTAACCGAACATTATTTCGTTGATAAAAAGTTCGAATTCTAATATAGGCCAAGCAATAGGTAAATTTTTATGACAAAAATCCTAATAGAAAACGGACTATGCTGTAATGAGAAAGACATTACGTAGTATAAACCTGATATATTAACGACTCGCAAATGTTGTTTAAGAAATTGTTATGAACATTTGAAACGAAAAAAATGAACGGAAGCTAATTGAGTAATCGTAATGGTGTCACAAGATGAATTATAGTTAATAAAAATGCAAATACAACGCAGTTTTTGGCGAAGTGATTGGATGGTAGGAGCGAAGAAAATCTGGGAAAACTGGAAAAATCTTAATTTTTTGAATATTCATAGTATTTCAAGTTATATCGTTGGAGCAGGTACCACAAGACCATTACTTTTGTTGCAATTGCATTTGCAGTTTTTAATGCAATATTTTGCAGTAGAGTTGGATAAGCCATTTCGAATTTGAAAACGATTTTGAAAAATACAAATATATAGAGCAAAAAAACGTATGTTCTCAATTTGTGATCAAACGCTGTGGAGTGCTCGGAAATACCGCCGAAAATAACCGAACGCCGGATAGGTTGCGTGGATCAAGAAGAAGCATATTGCTGGCACGAAGCGTAACCAGTAATTTTTACTTACTTAACAGCATTTGATCACAAATCGAAAATACACTTTTATTGCTTTACATCTCCACATTTCAATGCCGTTTCAAAATTTAATACCGAACTACCCATAACGCATCCAGACCTACTGTACTGTACTTTTAAAAACTGCTATCACAATTGCAACAAAAGTAATAGAGACACGCATATTTAATATTTTGCTTGGATATTAATTTATAATAGTAAATATGATATCAAAAATTACTAATAATAGGAAATAAACCAGTTTCCATTGGAAATTACTCCCAAATTTTGAAATAAAGTTCAAATTTCAATGCACTTTCCGACCACAACCCGAGGATTTCCGAACGCTACCGATGATACGTGTGATATCATATCTCTTGTGTTTACTTATGTCAATATGGCCGGTATCGCATTAGGTTATGTGTAGTGAAAAGTGGACATGAATATTCGATATTTCCGCGGATATTTTAAAACTTTTGGAAGAATATATTTTATCTACTAGTTCAGCGTTCAGTGACGATTCTTTCATATTTTGTGAGTAAAGTTATGGCTAGCGAAGGTTTTGTAAAAGCACAAACTGATAACTTGCCCAAATTAGACTCATTTATGCTGCTTGAATTTATGAAGTCAAACAGCTGCTTTAATGCCGAGGAAATGAGGGGAGTTAAAGCATTATCGTAAGTACGATTTAAACTTTGCTTTATTTATATAAAATATACCAACCATATTTCGATGTGTGGTCGTAAGAAAATGATGTTTTTATGGTTGATTCCTAGAAATGTAGGTACATAACCTCAAACTATTGAGGAATAAAAATTACCAGCATAGAAGTAGGTACTTACATTAAAATGGTCTTCATAAACAAAAGTAATGCCCTTCTCTCAAGTGTATTTTTGCTTGCGCCACCAGGTAAAGTAACAAATATTTTGTCTGGAGTTTTAATAGACGTTGATTTACACACTGGAACAATGCAATGCTTGGAATACAAAGTTTTTTTTTGGTTTATCCATTTTTAAAGCTTTCAGGAACAAATAAGGACATAAGAACTCTGATACACGAATAAGAACGTGAACAAATGACGTCACACCATGTGGCAGTCATCTTTATGACGTAATGCGCGTTTTGGCGGAATTTCAAATTTTATGATTTTTAAAGTCGTTTTAAAAGTAAAGTTTATATTTTTTTGAAGAAATAGGCATGTAAGGTGTTAGTAGACCTGATAAAGCGTCAATTCCCACCAATAGCAAAATTTATGCTTGTACCCTATTGTCCCAGTATCTCCTCCACTCGCACAGTGTATACCAAATGAAATCAACCATGGACTCGTTTTCTATGAAGTTTCAATGCTATAAGGCAAAGTTTCCATGGGCAATTCCCATTTCGGATCATAATAGACTGAATTTTTGTAAATGGCTTCGTTATGACGAGCACTACAACTTCTATATTACGAGAATTCTTAAGTCCAGTCGCTAAGCAGGGGCGAAGCATGATGCCGAAAGATTTTACATTAACAATTAGTCATTTTGTTGAATTGAGAGGTACCTAATTGGAACAAGAATACGGAAGAACGTGTGTCCTACAAAACAAAATAGTCTAATCAACCGTGTCCTCTACCCCCAAAATGTTGAACTAACGAAATGGAGGAATGTATCATCATCATTTTTACCTTCTCGAGCTTACAAAAATTTTGTAAAATTTAATGGTAACATTTTCCTACAAGTCGATTAGTCCGTTTCCTTAGTCCCACTTTCGAGAAATGGGATAGCAATGGGATTTTTTTTTGTATCTCACGATAATATAATAAATAGTTATTTTCCTAACGAGTGCGGAAAGTGATACTTTCCCGCACGCGACTGCAGTTGACCCGAACGACACGAAGCGGAGTTCGGGCAAGCGGTCAAGGGCGGGAAAGACACTTTACACATGAGTTAGGAACATTATTTTGTCTACGACCGTATATACTAAAAAGTATACCAACCAATTTTTCAAAAGTTATCATATTTCAACATACATATACAAAACTTTAACCAAAAACTATCATTATTTTTATAAATATTAATATTAGAAACACAATTTGTTGCATTCTGTGAATTACTTAAAATTACCGGTCTAGTGGAGTTATTTGGTGTTAACTGGTGAGTAGATGACGTTGATGAGGATGGCATCGGTTGAAGGTCACATAAAGATGACGATGAAGGTGACGGCAACGGTTTTAAGTCATTTGTAGATGAAAGAATTTTTTCTGATATATTTTTCTTATATAAAAAAGGGGTGGTTTGGTAGTTGATTTATGACACCACTTGAAGAATGTACAGAGTTATATCAAAAAATATTCATTATTTTATATTTTCCAAAAAAATTAAAAATTAAAAATGCAACAAAAAGCTAGAAAAGATGTAGATTTTATTTGATGGACTATTTATTCACCTAGTGTAACAATAGTTATAACTTCCGAAGTAAAAAACTATCTAATAAGGTCAAAATTTGCATAATTTTACTTTCCCGCACTAGTGCGGGAAAGTGACACTTTCAAAGCTAAAATGCGTGCGGGAAAGTGGGTTATAACGCACGGTCGTAGAAAAACAAACATCCTTATTCTTTCTTATTGGTCACAGAACTCTTCATTCTACTCTAGAGTTATAATAAGCATTTCTTCCAAAACTCTCCGCACACGGTCACTTCTAACATGTGCACGCGTGCACTCGTGCACATGTTGGAAGTGACCACGTGCACATCTTGGGAGTGGCCGCGTGCGGGTTAAATTCAGATTTCTACCTTATCTCGGCAAGTAATTTTACATTTTTCATTCCAACGAAACTCTTACTTTGAAATTCTTTTACTACTGTCTTATTTTACCATGAACAAAACTTCAGCTACGCTGCTCATACAATTTTACAACCAAGATAAAGTAGAAATCTGCATTTATCCAGCACGCGGCCACTTCCAACATGTGCATGTGGTCACTAGTCCACTAGTCATCAATGAGCTAACCTGGCTGCCGTACTTCTAGCATGTGTGTGTATATGTTCTCACCAGTTTTTATTCATTAGAAGACACTGTTAGCTTTGCGAGCTCGTCCAGCAAAACATTCCAGCACAGCAATTTGAAGCACATATTTCTGTTTAACACAGCTCGTCATTGGCAATGCAAAATCACAAACTACACTGATGCCGATCAGGAACTTTGAATAAGTTCTTCCCTCTCACAATCACTTGTTCCCAAACTATGTTAAATTTGAGTATTTTTCTCTTTTGAGTTTATTAATTAAGATTGGGATCTTAATCTTCTTATTCCAAGTCTAAGATTTCAAGCTCCAAATTTTCTTAATCCCTCGTAAGACTCCTATTTGAATACTAATTTTTTTAAATTGACTTTCATCTGTTTTGAATTGTGCTAAATCGAGTAGATCATGTCACAGTCTTTTTCGACAAGCAAAAAACATCAGAAACGAAAAAAAAAAATAATGGACATCAATATATATAAAAGTTTGTACCGATGGCCCACTATAGTCACGGAATGGGAACATCCCTGACATCCGAAGGGCGTCTAATTTACGAGTTGTATGGAAGTAGGAGGTGCGTGTGCCCTGCTATGATTAGATATCATCAAGGGAAACACTGAAACAGACACAGTACTCCTAAGAGATGTGCAAATTAGTTGTTTACTGCATAAATACCAGCAGACAAAGCCACGAAAGATAATTTATTAAGTACGGGGCATATTGGTTGATACAATCTTCGGAAATTTATACAGTTTTTGGTTGAATTTATACCAGGAGTGTATTGGAAATTGATTTAAACGTTTGTTAATGGTTTTATTTGGAAAAATTATGGAATGTTTAGTCGATTTAATGAATTATCACCGACAGAATTTTGTAATCAGCAATTTACCGTTTTGCGGTAGTGGAGTAATTGGAAATAGAATCGCAGTTTTATCCAAAATAGCTGTCGAACAAAATTTGATCGAAAAATTTATTCGGCTTATTTTTTTTTTGTTTACGTAATGTAATTTGGAATTTGTGTCATTTGATTTGCTTTCGTAATTTACGGTGGTTTATTTTTGTTTTAATTTGATTTGTTTCGGGAGTCCCAGTGAAAATAGCTTTTGAACATATCTCAAAAACCGTTATAACTACTAAGGGTAATTAATGTGGCACTATCTACATTTTAATCTCTTAAAAATGTCAATGTTGCCATGTTTCAATTATAAACAAACTAGATATTACAGTGTTCCTGTGTAAACCCGAGACACACCTTAAATAGATTTGTGATATTAATAAAAGTGGAAAAGTTGTGTATTTTGTTTGTTTCAAGTTGAGAACATTATCTACCTATTTATTGTTCGTCAATCGCCACATTTTCTATTATGGAGAATGATAAGTGAGTATCACAATACCAGCAATACCATGATTTCAGTTTTCCAAAAGGGCCACGCGCTGGTAACATTGTGACACTTACTTATCTTTGCCCATAATGTGGCAAATAATAAATATTTATATTTTCAACTCAAAACAAATAAAGTACACAATTGTAAGAAACCTTTTTTTCCAGTATATACTATGTATAAACTTAATAATTTCAAAATATACACGAATTTCCCAGTTTTCTACCTTGTACCTACTTTCAACACGTGCCGCTAGATAGCACTACAATCGATCCACCACAATATGGCGTCAAATAAAACCATCAATTGATCTTAGCAGGCTTTGTCTAATTGAATTAGCTATTTTTCACCAATGTGAAAGTTATATATGAAACGTAAGTTGATAAGTATCGTGTACGCTAGAAGGCGTTGGAAATTTTATAGGGGAAAAGCTGTGCCTACCAGCTGCTGGTGAATACGTTAAAATTGACACTTTCACCAACTAGGAGCGTCTGTGAAACTAAAACCTTGCGACTGCAGGAGGTATTCATGTTTTCCATAGAAGTGACAATGTACCTATATTTTCGTATTATATTACGATTAGAATTGATAATAAAACAATAAAATAGCTCTTACCTGCCCCAAAGAGGAATAGCTCTATTGAACATAGCCTACAAAGTCCTTGCTTCGTATATAAAAAAGTTACTGATTCCGAAAATGGAGGAAGTAGAGGGAGAATATTAATGTGGATTTCGGCAGGGAAGATCAGTGATAGACCAAATTTTTACACTTAGGGAAATACAGGAGGAGAGCTACGAATATGAAAAGGATACTCATGTAATTTTTATTGACTTCAAACAAGCCTTCGATAAGATAAGAAGAAGTAAACTGTTAAAAGCACTAAAAGAACTAGGAGTGAGCAACAAACTAATTAAGATGGTGAAGTTGACTATGTAGGGATATAAATGCTGCGTAAGGGTAGGAAATGAGAGAACCGAAAGTTTTGAAGTGAGGGAGGGAGTTAAGCAAGGTGACCCCCTATCATCCATAATGTTTACATATGTACTTTAATACATAGTTCGAAAAGCGGGAATAAATAGGTCAGGGATAATATATCACAAAAGACATCAATGCCTAGCATTTGCCGACGACATAGCGATAATTACAAGAAGCAAGCAAGAACTACAAGAAGTTATTGATCGACTCGAGCAAATAGCATTAGAAATGGGATTGGAAATAAATGAGGAAAAAACTAAGTACATGAAATGGGCAAATACTGAGGGAAGGAATGATGGAAAACTGGAAATAACAACGTTGAAGAACAAAACATATAGTTTTGAAGAAGTGGATACATTTACCTATTTAGGAGCAGAATTTGCCAAAAAGCCTGATCAAAGAAAAGAGATCAAGAACAGAATAAACAAAGGAAACAAATGTTTATATAAGCTAAAAAATATATTAAACAGTAAAGCGCTAGCTAGAAGTGCCAAAATAAGAATATATAAAACGGTACTAAGACCTATAGAGCTATCCGGAAGCGAAACGTGGACACTGGGTAAAAGTGAACAAAATATGCTAGCGATTTGGGAAAAGAAATGTCTACGCAAAATTTCTAGAGGGAAGAAAATAGACGACATATGGCAGAGAAGAAGCAATAAAGAACTGAGAGAACTATTTAGTCAACCAGACATTATAGGTACGGCAAAGGGAAATAGATTGAGATGGATTGGCCACATAGAGAGAATAAAAAATGAAAGGGTACCCCAACAAATAGTAGAAAGCGGGATAGGAGGAAAGAGGAAAAGAGGTCGACCCAAAGCAAAATGGATGGAAGAGGTGCTTAAGACCTTAGATCACTAAAAATAACCAACTGGAAAAGAAAAGCAGAGAACAGGAAAGAATGAAGAAAGGAAGTCAACAAACCCATGGGCCTTCTAGGCCTGCAGAGCTGATTGTATATATACCTGCTCCAAAACCCGATTCAATCTATTCTTTAAATACATACATACATACATACATAGCTTTTGTGTCCGGTTACATCAAATAAACACTCGGCGGTTCAAATAAGATATTGATACTGTTCATGTAAGCTGATCAAAATGAAACAAATATTACCTTAATATAAATATCTTTGTGAATTCCTTATTTAATTATATCTCATAATTATTGTGTCAAAAGGGCAGAAAATAAGCTTTAGCAGCCCAAAGCAGAAAATAGGTGAATACAACAAACTTTGAAGTTTAATTGAGAAATTGACGTGAGACGTCAAAGTAATCAAGTGACAGGTGGTGAGAGACTTCAAAAATCATGGCGTTATGAATAAATGACGCCCTGTTTAATACGACCAAGGTGTTTTGGTTTATAACGTGCGTGAATAAATTCTAAACAGAGTACA
>CAJUYG010001810.1:0-51203 GCA_910591675.1 Galerucella calmariensis | reverse complement strand
AATTTTTTCTGCTCTTTTCAAATCTGCAAACGAATTTTCAAAATTTTTATATACAGGGTGTTGTTTTAAACTGATTCAATTTCTTTAATTTTTTCTAGTCCGTACCTGGATTATGAATTATAATTTATTTGGTATTCGGTACAATACAGGATGAAGAGTTTATGCTGTGAATATGAAAAATATATACAATGTGGATCGTAAGTTATAAACCATCAAAGAAATAGTCAAAATACATAAAACACCCTGTATCTCGGTTATAAAGAGCGCTAGACCCATCATATGGGGGTTTTTTAGAACCACCTAGGCGACCTCTACCTACCCTTACCGTATGCCCATTTCCCAATGAAACACCCAATATAATAAATTCACAAGTTTCATTGTTAACTTACTTGAAATGAGGGGAGGAAAAGTACTTTCCTCCCTAAAGTATGAGTTTCCTCCCTGATTTGAGGGAGAAAAGGGTGTACTTTCTATAGGGGTAGGGGGAAAACTTTTTTCTTCCAGATAAACTCGTAAGAAATAATAAGGTAATTTTTTTTCAAATGTTCTTGTTCATAAAAATATAACTTATTATCTATCGATTGCAGTAAATCGCGTATCGATAGCGTTAATGTTCATGAAATGAGACAAGATTAAAAAAAATTATATTTTGAAATTTTGTAGGGCTGCCATTTTGAATTTTAAAAATCTGAACACAATTTTGATGCCCACAATTTTTTGTACAATCAAATCTAAAAAAGTTATGGACGAAAAACTATTGCATTCCACGGACCATAACATTATTTTTTATTTAGACAAGATCGAAAAAATATGTCTCGAGCTTCAAAAAGAAACCACGGTATAGGAGAAAATCCGACGCTGACATTTCAATAAATGTAAATCGAAACAACTAGATTCAGTGCGAGAATGTGTTCCCATTTTCAAGAATCCACTTCCGATGGCTTCCGAAGGAACATAACGCCCAACAATAAAACTCCGTTTTCCTCCTTTTCTTAACAGATTACCCCGAAACCATTCTATAAGCAATAATTCTTCATGAAAGGAGGAAACAAAGCCTCGCACGAACACAACACCATTCGAGCAACATGACAAAAATGAAATTTGACAAAAAACCTTTTGGTGTGTTGCCTTGTGGGACGCGGAGGTTCCAACTTTCTACAAGAAGTTATGTAACATTTTGTGCTACCCCAGGGAAGGATATAATAAAGACGTGACACGAAATATTTTATCACTACCGTTTATGGGAAAGAATGACCATGAAACACAATCTACTAGTCTAGTGAGAAGCTATATTTTATCAATATCACCAGTAATACCTTACAGTGTGAATTTGACGATAAAATTAAAACAAAAATGTCTAATGCATTCTTAGTTGACTACCGAAAATGTTTTTATAATATGCTCAACGATATGTCTGAGAGATCTTGTGAGAGCTATCAAACACTTTATCGAAATGAGGGATAGAAAGGATAACGGCCATCAAGGATACTCTTGAGAATCGAACAGAGGCGGGTGAAATTATCAAACGCAAGAGGTATTCACGGAAAATAAATACAGTGCGTCCATAAAGTAACGCATAAATTCATTATTAGCTAAATAAACAATAATATTGAAAATTCCCGAAACAGGTCAATTTTTGATTTTAATTTACTGTTTTTTCAAATTATAATGTTATTTACAGGGTGAACCATCTTCGTGTGATGACGTCATCGCCATTTTTTTTTAAGTGGAACACCCCAATTTTTTTTCGATTTCCGGATTTCCTTTGATGAGCTGATTCCAAAAATGTATAACACTTTGTTTCAAATTGGTACAGGGTGGAAAAAAATACAAAAATTGTAATTACATAATTATGAAATTACTGTGATTTACTACCAAAAAGAAACAAAAGAAAATTTACAATAAATGTTCAAATTGTTCTCCATTGACTGCTAGACAATGACAGAAACGGACATTATATTCTTCTTTAACATTTTGTAGCATAGCGGGTGTTATGTTCTGCATTTCTTGCCTGATTCGGTCTTTTAGATCACTGATATTGTCAGGTCTGTTAGTATAAACTTTAGATTTTAAATAACCCCATAAAAAGAAGTCTAATGGGGTAAGATCAGGGGATCTAGCGGGCCATTCCACTGTTCCCCTTCTTCCTATCCACCGTTGTGGAAAGGTCCTGTTTAAAAACTCGCGCACAGTTACAGCGAAATGTGGCGGTGCACCATCCTGTTGAAACCAGATTCCACGGTCTAGATTGTTGGGTATTTGAATATCAGGAAAAAGCTGGATCAGATCAGGAATCATTGTATTTTGTAGGAAATCCAGATACAATGCTCCTGTTAAATTTTCGTCAAAAAAATATGGACCAATAATTGTATTTCTCACAATACCAGCCCATACGTTGATTTTTTGTGGTCTTTGCGTATGGCATTCTTGTATCCAGTGTGGATTTTCATCAGACCAATAACGGGTGTTTTGCCTATTAACATGCCCGTTCAAATAAAACGTTGCCTCGTCCGAAAATAAAACGTTGTCAGTGAAATTATTTTGGTTCATCATATACTCGCAGAATTCAGTTCTTCGATCAAAATCGTCTTCAGACAATTCATGGATAAGTCGTACTTTATAAGGATGGTATTTTACCTTTTTAAAAATGTTTGCTACTTAAGACTTTCCAATACCTAAATCCCTAGATAATCCTCGCACTGTGCAGTGTGGATTTTCTATTGCCGACAAAATTATGTCTTCTTGAATATTTTCATTAATTTTTGTTCTACCGGGCTTTGGTGCATCCCTCACATGTCCTAATTCTCTGTATTTTTGCTCTATTCTGCTTACAGTAGATTGTGAAATGGGTTCACGATCTGGGTGCATCTCATGAAATAATCTGCATACCTCTTGTTGACTCCGCATCCTGTCGCCAATACCAATCATCATTAATATTTCAATCCTCTCACTTTCGGTTAACCGCATTTTGTTGAAGAAGTTGCAAAATTATGATATGATAAATTTCTTTGTAGATAGTTTTCACATAAACGTACCTTGTTTACAGAGTTAACAATAACCGGCAAATGATAAAAAATGACAGAAAAAAATTTCAAACAATAAAAATTTTAGTCGAGGGGCTTGGATCACCAAGCTGTTAAATACAATGTTATAAATTATACGGGGTGTTCAAAGTAGTAGTAAGTAAATACGTAATTTCATTTAATGTGTTTATTACGTTTATTCTTTTATTTCTTTTTTTTGTAGGTAATTTCATTTTTTTTTATTTTCCTCCACCCTGTACCAATTTGAAAGAAAGTGTTATACATTTTTGGAATCAACTCATCAAGGGAAATCCGGAAATCGAAAAAAAATTGGGGTGTTCCACTTAAAAAAAATGGCGATGACGTCATCACACGAAGATGGTTCACCCTGTAAATAACATTATAATTTGAAAAAACAGTAAATTAAAATCAAAAATTGACCTGTTTCGGGAATTTCTAATATTATTGTTTATTTCGCTAATAATGAATGTATGCGTTACTTTATGGACGCACTGTATATTTCTACTTATTGAGACAGTTCTTGTACGATGGGGAGATAAGGACACTTAAGTGATTGATGCTTTCCCGTTAAGCTGGATGAATAAGGATTTTGTTAATGTAAAATTACCTACATCAACTAACCCAAAACTGTGAAATTGTCTGATATCTTTTTTCCTCTAGCAGATGCACTCTCACATTCTTCTTTCTTTGCTGTAACTGGAGAATTTGTTCTGCATTAAGAAGACATTGACCGTTTCATTGTTGAGATATACCCTACATTTTTATTTTAGTCCAATGGATCTAGGCTTGTGAGAAATCCTATAATACATTCTGGAGCTTTTCCGTGTATTTAGGGCGTTGACGCAGACAATTACCATGTAATTTCAGTTGGCTGCACTAAGTTTCTTATGTAATTTTCGGGTTTCTTTCACGATGCGGCTTCTTGGGATACCACAAAATAGTTCGGATCCGATAAAAATGAGTACAAGCTTTTTCCTCTATTAGACGAACTGCAATTTAATTTCAGACAATTCCTTCAAGCACTGGTACCAAAACAAAGTTGCTTTGTTGTGTATAGCCAGTTGCTTAATGGATTGTTCGCAGTTACAGACTGTTTTTAGACTCCAGAGCCTATAAAGCAGCCTAGCTACCAGAGGCAATAAATAGTGTGGTTAAGTTGAGGCACTTTTGAGCACAAACATCTTTTGCTTATCGCTCTGCTTGAAATATTATTGAGGAGCTTCCCCACTCTTTCGTTTGTTTTTGACTCATTAGTATAATGGTGGCTCCTTCTATAATAGGATTAATTTCGGTTTCTAATCCTAATACTGGAAAGTTATCAAAAATATGTGCCGCAGTAGATATTGAAAAAATAACCGGGGCCAACAAAGTTCCCGGATCGAACAGTTCCGGAAGGAACAAATTCCTTCAGAAACAGTTATAATACTTTTATATAAAAATCCTGGACACAGCTCCTGCCTTAAATCAAGTTCCTGGAAGAACAGCTTAGGCATGTGTGAATCGTGGATAATTTTGTCAATACTCCACCGGTTTTACATTGCAATTTTATTTTTGTGTGATTTTGATTACTAACCTCTTTCTACTAACTACTCATTGTGATACTTCAAATTAATATTTTTCATTTCATTTCTTCCCTCTTTGCAAGTTTTATTAAACACACAGAAACTATACTCACCTTTATTTTACTGCGGTATTTTCAATTTTATTCTTGATATTTTTTTGGCAGATAGCAGCAGTACGAAGTTTATTGTTTTTTTTTTTCTAATTTCATTTTAGGAAATAAAATGATAAATTTTTTTTCTTTCCGAAATAACTTCTTTTTCTAATGTCTATCAGATAACGAAGCCCTGAGAACTGGGTTTGTTATCTCCAAATATTAAGTCAGTTTGGTAAGAACCTGTCCTATCAATTGTTCAATTTTTAACATTCAAAGCTCTCAGATAGTGTTTCATAGCTCGTTGATAACAACCTTAAGCGTAATTTTGAAATCCTGTATTGCAGAGCAAAAGTCCGTGGTCATCTTCATGAATTGGATAAGTAGAACAGAAAAATCTGATCAACACTGGTCCCGAGTATAGCAGTACAATTTCAGCGAATGGACAGGGAGTAAGTACAGGCGACGTTGCCAGACTGCAAGTTTTGGAAACTGTTGATAGTATTTCTGTATATTACGAGAATGGTAACAGACTGACAAACATTATGGCGCAATAGACTTTTCGACGAAATTGTAGTACGAAAATCACTTGAAAATGAACACAACACTGGAAAAAACTATTGAAATATAATGATCTAGTTCATTTAATACCCTTCTTGGTGTGCGTCATCGATTGTTTATGTCATTCTAACACATTACGTTGGATGAGATGAAAAAAAAAGCAGATCTGTGATTAATCCTAATAAAAATATCACAATAATGAACCGTTTAAATAATTACAAACGTTAACCCTAATCTTTGACTTGAAAAATTTGAATAGTTGATGTTTTTACGTTACGCGCAAGCGCGACATATCAATCGAAAGAAATTACACCATACAAAATAGTATGCAGATATATTTTTCGTATTGGCAATGTGTCTTACTGTCCCACTGACAGTTCTCGTCAGGTCTATACTTTGTTGTTTACGGTGAAGTGAATATTAATTTTATTGTTATATTAAATTCAAAAAATATGCCTAGATACACGTAAAAACATCAGCATTTTGTTTCTCAAGTATTTTCAGTTAGAGAAAGAAGCTGGTAATTATTAATTCCATAGCCGTTTCGAATTTGGCTGAATACGATCCTGATTCGTTGATTTGTCTAATTTAAGGTTAGTTCTATGTCAAAATGGCAAATAAAATAAACGTCATACCGAAAACCCGGATATACGTCACAAACTATGACGCACACCAAAAAGGCTATTGAATGTACTATATATAATTCTCCTCCAATTACTAACAGATCATATTATTGCCCTCTTCATATGATTTTCCCAGGGCGATTTTTTTATTCAATTTTTCTTTGCATCTTTCCATCATAAATTTTCATAAAACCGTTCCGCCAATGTCCTGTTGTCGCTTAAGGCCCTCCCATTTCAGTATGTGGTCAATTTCGCGTGAGAGGAAAAATGTTTGGTTAAAATTTATGAGCCTGGGCTGGCACTTGAAATAATTTTCAGGTTTTGTATAATTGAATTGGGTAGTTTTATCCTCAGAAAGAAGATGGATATCAACAGCCGTTCGAGCTATCAAATCTAAGAGTAATGGAGGTTGAATTTTTATCGAGACTTATAGAGTTTTTCTATACAGTGTGGCTCCCTTCAATGGGATATTTCAATCGAGAAAATAAACGGGGCAGTAAAAAAAATGGAGATAAACGGAACGATTTATACTGCATAAATAGAGAAATGGAAAAACAATACTTTTTTCTACTAACGTGCGGAAAGTGAATCTTCTCCGCACTAAAAAGCGTGCGGAAAGAGTCACTTTTCCGCACTAGTGCGGAAAAGTAAATTTGTCAAGTTTTTGGGGAGTATACTGACATTTGAATATTTAAAATACATATTTGTATGATTGTAGTTTACCAAATGACTGAAAAATTGATAAATTTATTATAATTCTGCTATAATTTTCAATAAAAAAAAAACTTATTTTTTAATCATTTTTAAATGGCTTTGGTATAAGCCTCATTGAATGAATGTCAAATAATAATAATTAGTTTGTTGATATGTATTTAATAGGAAATGTTCCTTTATGTTAACTTTTGAGCTTATTTCCGCATGCTAGTAGAAGAAATAGTGTACCTAACACGTGCGTAAAGTGACTTTTCCGCACGCGATTGCTGGCCGAACTCCGCTAAAGCGTCGTTCGGCCATCTGCAATAGCGTGCGGAAAAGTATCACTTTCCGCACTAGTTAGGTAAACTACCATTTTTCCAAACTATTTTATCAGTTCAATGTTACTGAAGTCAAAAGCGCTCTTATCGTGCGGGTTCAGAGGTCACTAACCATATGTATCAAATCAGAAGACACAGAGGTTACCGAAATGTGAGGTTACAAATATACCCGGAGAAAATAATGATGGTTGATGTTTCCTGTACAATGGTTGACGAATTTCCACTTTTTTACTCATTCTCGAAATAATCTATCAGATTAAGTATTATTTTTTTTGCGTGAGGATGCAAAATACCGGAATGATGGTCGCGTTCATCTCAACAAAGTTCGTAATTCTGCTGAACGTGCTTCTGAAACCATCGACATATGAGGTTTGTTCCAACTGAGCGAAATGATGCGTACGTGAACGTCACGATCATGCGCATAACAAAATTTCTGTTCCAACAAGATCCGACAATTCCTCGGACAAATAAAAATGCGTTCCAACAAAAACTGGACACGTTCATGAACGTGTCGGCGAACGATCATTTTCATCAGAGATTTGGATGTAGAACCGTTCGTCCAAACTGTCAGTTGATGTTTCAGGGCGAGTTGTATCAAACAGTATCAAACACCTAAACTCGGTTTAATGATGACTGATGTGTAGACTGATGTAATTGTTGATAATAAATACATGGTAATTAATGGTAATCCTTGAGTATAGAGACTATATAATCAAGGTGGTAATTAAACATAAATCATACATAAATAAAACGTGAACTTATAGGGTTGTGGTAAAGTTACTGAAAGTGGTAACAGTTTAAAAATGAATCGTAGAATCGTTCCAACAATGCATAGGGTATGATGTTCATGGATTAATTCACGTACAAGGTTCTTGAACGTTTGATTCGTACATAAATACGTTCACGAACGTTCACATACTAATCAGAAGGTGGTTGTTGGAACAAACCTATAATGTCAAATGTCAATGAATACAACAACAACAACTCTTTTTTATTTGATATATATGACAATTATGAAATAGGTATTACTTCTAACCATTGAAAAAAGGGAGTTAATTACAATAAATTGTGCTAACCACTTTGGAGCTTACTATAAAGAGTTGAACTTCCTGACACACTATACATTTTATTATTAAAATCACCTGCAGCTGTTCATTCATTTTCACTGAAATACAAACCAAAATATCTCCTAAAGAGAATGTTTTATCTTATGTTTTTAACACATGACATAAATGACAGTTAATGCATCATCAATCGGTAGCGTGTAGCGTATTTTAATTCTCATTGAAAAAATGGCGACTGATAGCACAGCGCTCAATCTGATCAGTTCACAAAACACGCTTCGGTAGCGCTACGTTGTGATGAACGTGACCATTACTTCTTATTATTTATATTATCCCCCTGAATTGTCAAAGTCACAAAACTGACACTTCGCTGGTGAAAGCCTTTTTAGAATCGCTTGAAACTAAATACATATCCCTTTTTCTCCCGTCGAATTTGCATAAGTCTGTCTCATTCAACTCACGGATTTCATTTGGAAGTTATGACTAAACCCAATAAAAGAAAACAAAAACGGTGATTTCTTTGTTGAATCGTATAACCCGCATGATAAGACTGCATTTGACTATAACATCAGGTGGTTATCAATGATAAAAAATAGACACTAATACACTTGAAGTATGGAAATTTTGAATGTTTAACAAATAGAAGATGAAATTGAATACAGATTGTTGCACTATCCTTGAAGGAAAAAATATAACTTACATTGAAAAGACCATTACTTTTTCTGACGTGTGAAACGAATTTACACCATTAGGAATAAAAGGCGTAAACTACTTTTTAACCAGCATGGTGAAATCAATAAGGTTGTCATGGAAAATGGAAAGTAGATCAACTAACCAAGAAATATTGGTTCGAGCTATAAGACCCGGAAAACGACTGGAAAAAATTTGGCAGAAAGTATTTTCTCAGATCCGACCAGACTGGGTAGTCTTTTAGTTCCAGAGAGGTTGTATCTTGAGGTCAATAGGATAGTTCCAATACTCCAAGCATGTGCTCCCTGATTACTAGAATCGGATACCAGGAAAGTTACGATCTCTGACAAAACAGGATTGAAAAGTCTTGCTGGACATGAGCAGGGAGATCAGTTTTATAACTGACCTGAACACTGGAGGCCAAACTATCACATGGGAAGAATAGTGTTGACCAAAGCACCGATGTTTGCACTAGAAGTTCATTCGGCAGGAGTTTGTTCAACCATCCTTTGCCGTTACGTCATAATCGGTGACGTATTCTACTGTTTTACGTTTGTCTTATATTGAATGTTATTTTACACTTAACCTTAAAATTATAATCTGTGGCATATTATGGACAACTGAACTGTCAAAAGTAATAAATTAAATTTACGTCGACATTATAAATAGTAAAGAAATACCTTAATGACGTCATAATTCCGTCTCATCCATTTCATGAATGAGAGATCAGAATGGACAATGTATGACGTAACGGCAAAGGAAGGATGAACAAACTCTATCATTAGGTACTACTGATTGGCTGGTCAACGGGTGAAGCTACAAATTCTTCATAATTAAAGAAGATAGACTTTTCCGTAAAATAGCCAATCAACAATAATGATGAGAATAATACATCTATTGCTCCTCAAACATAGAGTTTGCATCAAGGGTTTGAAATTAACAAAATTCCTGTATCCTTTGAGTATAACAGAAAAATAAAATAAAACAAAACAAAAATTATTCATTCAAAATGAATGCACGTAGTTTTAAGATACTTCATATAATTACATTGACATTTTCATAACTCAAATTATATAAAATATAAATGAGTGAATCAATATTATCAAAATAATTGACTTTTGGCTTCATTACTGAGTATATTGGACAAATAAATAACAAATAGTGGAGGGTTTCGTATTCATTCATATTACAATATAGCATTTGAGGTAAATGTAGGGAAAATTTTTTATGACTATTGGGTTTACGTAATTGTGCAAAAGTGCGAGTGATTTAAATGGGATTTGAATGCTTAGTAGTAATGTTCAGGCTTGTATATAGGTTTATAAAAGAGCACTGTTGTACCAAACTCAAATACGTACATTTCAATTTATGGTATAAATTTCTAATAACACTCTTGAGTGTTTTTACATCTAAGTTTTCCCAAATATTGAAATCTCCCGCAAGTTCAAATAAAGCTCGTATCTTAGTGGCCCAATTAAAACGTTCCTCAGATGAAATAGCAAGTTGTCGCAAACGAGAGGAACAAAGCCTGGGAAATCGAGTACTTTCCATCAGCAGAATGTTTTCCAATTGATTGCTAAATTGAATATATTATGGGTGAGTTTGATCCTACCTGTTTCGATCCTCACTTTACAGTTTGGTGTATTTCTCGGTAGCGACAACATTACAGACATTCAATAGAACTTTCTCAAGATCTACGTAACGTAATCCCCATACTCTAACAAATAATTTAATTCCAGGCAACCATGTATTGACTTTAGCTTTATACATAATAGGTATAATTGCCCAAACATCTTGATTACCTTTACTAGTAGTTGCGTCTGCCATTTTGCTGAAAACACAAGATGACGACAGAGTGATACCCAAATAAACATATTCGTTTGTCATAGGGACTTGTTGATTGTCAAGATAGAAAAAATAATTTTCCTGACGAGATCTACCTCTAGAAAATTGCAGTTCTCGAAATATTATTTTCCACTACAGAACCAACATTTCTTAATAAAATAACTCGTTTGAGGAGTTTTTCCATCTAAAAAGGTCACTCATTATTTCACTTTTATAAAAAAAATATATAGATGTGTATTTTGGAAAGCAGACAAGATTCTATTTACACAGTTCTCTGTCAACAAACGATATACTTTGCCCTAAGTGTATACTTACCTTTCTCGTTATATATAATGACATTTATTTGTTGACATCATTGAATGGATGTCGAAGTTTTTTTTCGTCTCTTTTGTGGTATTTTCGATACGCTGCTCTGGATAGTTGAAGCTTTGCCACACAAGACGTATGTACTTATTAGAAAAGAAGCAATTACTTTAAGTTTTTCTATATCGTAGTCGAGTAGATGATTTTGACCCAATCAAAGAGCTTGTGGACTCTTGACTGGCAGATATGAAGGAAATAGCATTTGATAAAGCATTGTCTAATTCTGATAATTTTTTACTGAATATAGTAACCAATCAAATTACTTAATTTCAAGTCATGTGTCAAATTTCATCCAATCACCGCTGTATTACAGCGATAATACCCTACATGTGGTGTTTTCAGTTTGGTGTTTACTTTTTATTAAAAATTAATTAAACGTCAAACTGACAACTGGATTGAAAATGTCGCGAATAATTTGATATGGCATCTAATGATTCAATTAATTTACCAATTGTACTTTTCACAACTGTAGTTTTGAATAAAAATGAATAATATTTGTTTGATTATAACTAATAAATTATTAAACGTCAGATTTACAATCAGTTTTTTGATATCTACAAAGTAAAAAAATTATCTTATCGAATACTCCTCGGGTCTTGATAAATACTCAAAATTTTGTCGTAGAGAATCCTTCAAGCGTGTTGCTCAAAGATAATACAACACGCTTTCAGCATTCTCTATGACAAAATTATCTCGGTATTATCAAGACCCTAGGGGTATTACTACTGATAATTTCACACAGAAAACGCATAGTTACATTAAGAAATATTGCCATTTTTCTTGTGGACGCTGTGGAACTATACTGGCAGTTTTTGTTAAAATAAACTAGTGTGACTGTAGATCTAGTTGTTGCAATGAATATGTTCATTTTAGTAAATAAAGACATCCTGAGAGAGTCAAGTGACATTGTTGGTTGAAAAATGGGTGATAATAACTGGTTTTTTTAATCAAGTTCGAACCACATGAGACCACAACATCCCCTTTCCATGTTTAATAACTCATTATTAAAAACGATGAGAAAAAAATTATTACAGAATTTAAGTTTGAATGCCTTAGACAACACCAATTATTATCGTTGAAAACTTCCTAAACATTAATTCTCTAGAAATGAATGATGGATAATCTAATGAGTTAATGGTAATAATAAACTTTTTTCTACTACTAGCTGTGAAGTTGACAATTACTGCTTCTTCTAGCCAACTAAAAAGTTGAATTTCTCTATTAATGGTTCATAATTTTTTTATTTTTAACCTTGGTCAATAATGGACAAGTTCAAATATTTTGAGATTTCAGGGATAGTAGTTCAGAAAAAACTTATGCAATATAATTTTGTATACCCAGGAGATTGTCTTTAACATATTTGATGCTTGAAATAAGCTATCAAGATAAAATCATATGAATAAAAATGCTATTAGTTTAAAATTCGCGCTCAACCAGAAATGACTGATAACTTGTCAGTCAGAAGACGGGGTAGACCTCGAGGTAGACGCTTCTCGTGGTGCGTTTGTGAATAATTTTTAATGTTAGTCTCAAATTTGGCAAGTAGTGGGAGAAATTGTATATACACCATGGTTGTGGAGATATTTATACAGTGTGGAAATCACTTATGGAATAAAATTCTTTGTTATTATTTTAGAAAATTATAAAAAATGCCGAGACACGTCGTAGAATTGAGTTGTGCGTTATGTAAACATAAATTTAAATGTACAGGGTGATTCACGCTGCCATGGTCTGTGTTTTTTTTAAACACCCTGTATATTTGCATATTTTTGAAATCCTGTTAATGAACCGATTCCAACAAACTAAATATTGTATGGTCAATTATGAATTATACAGAGTGAAATTTTAAAATTAATAATTTATTACACTTGAAATATTGGTACTTTTTTAAATTAGCTAAATATGAATTTATCAAAAATCTGAGCTAACTAATTATTAGACGTATTTGTTTATTAAACAAAACCTGCTACGCCCATGAATTTTATCATAAATACCTAAAAATTGCCTGAAAACGCCAATAATTAGACAAAATCGGTAAATAATTTGGATTATTTCCTACTCTGTGTGTTGACAGTTTATACTGGAAAAGTAAAATCTTTGTCAAACACTCTTTCCTTGTCGACATAACAATGAAATATTTAACTGAGACTCACCGAATTGAGATTTTAATGATGATCGGGTACGGGGATAACTGCAAAAGTCAAGTTGAAGTGGCAAACTTATTTAATCACAGCTATCCCGAACTGCGTAATATTTCACAAAGTACTGTGTCTGAAATTCATGCACAATTCAGAGAACTTGGACATGCCAAACCATTTAAAAGAAAACCACACTTCGTTGAAGATGATGTGAAAGTGGATATTTTGTTAAGTGTCGAGGAGAATCCAACTTCAAGTACACGTCAAATTGCCCGTGAAAATAATGTTAGTCATACAACTGTTCTAAGATGTCTTCATAAAGAAAAACTTCATCCCTAAAAATTAACTTTTGTGCAGGAGTTAACAGGAGATCCATATCGTTTAATGGATTTCTGCGAAAGATTGATGAATAAGCTCTTGGTACCATTCTTTTTTCTGACGAATCATCATTCACATTGAATGGAGAGGTAAACCGACAGAACTGTAGATATTGGTCAGCAGAGATTCCTAATTGGGTACGTGAGACACATACTCAGTACCCTCAAAAGGTGAACGTTTGGGCCGGTATCATAGGCGACCATATTATTGGTCCTATATTTATAGATGGAAATTTGACAGCTGGAAAATATCCGAATATGCTTAGAAATGAAGCTATTCCTGCGTTGGCAAACTTATATCCCAACGCAATAGACCCTAGCTTACCGAATGAAAATGTTTGGTTCCAGCAAGACGGGACAACACCCCATTATGCTTTGATGGTAAGAACTTATTTAGATGAAATCTCGGGGCCAAGCCCCTAGCGAAATAATCTTGGTGTTCGGTAAATATTAATAGTCTTCACCACCTTGGTGTATAATATACTACTTTTATTCAATTGCTCTAAAAAACAAACCAATCAATTCAGTAGCTACATGTTTTACTCAACTTATTAAATGATATAAAAGATTGTCGCGAGATTTACCTGTGTACTAACTAGTCTTGCTTGACATACCTACTTATTATAGATACTGTGAAAGAAAAGACTTCCCTAGAAATATACAAATGTCGCGACAAGCTTCTATATTATCCAATAAATTGTGTAATACATATGTACTACATTGATTGGTTTTATTCAATTTACTAAACTGTGGTAGTATAAAAAAATAGGTAACTATTTCGCCATCTTGGATAATTCACGATATTGAAAATTAGAATAACGACACATAGCTAAGCATGCATTGTCATCCAAAATAAGCGTGTATATAGTTGAAATAATACCCTTCTTGGGTTCTTCATCGATTGTTAATCTCCTCCTATCACATTACGTAGGAAGAAATGGAAAAAAAGGCAGGTCTGTGATTAATCCTTATAAAAATATCACAATAATGAACCGTTTGAATGTTTTACAAACGTTAATCCTAATCTTTGACTTACAAAAATTTGATTGGTTCATGTTTAGATTACGCGCCAGCGCAACCTATCAATCGCGAGGTTAAAATACTATGAAGGCGTAACTTTCGTAGCGGCAATGTGTCTTACGTCTTTTTCTACTGTCACACTGACAGTTCTTGTCAGGTGTGTACTTTGTTGCTCACGGTCAATTATTATTTATGAGAAGTGAATATTATTCTTATTGTTATATTTATCTAAATTATACAAAAATATGCCTAGATACACGAAAAAACATCAGCATTTTGAAAGTTCTGAAGTATTTTCAGTTAGAAAAAGAAGCTGATAATTATTAATTTCATACCCTTCTCGGCTTTGGCTTAATACGATCCTGATGATTTTATTTATCAAGTTTAACCCGGATATACGTCACAATCGATGACACACACCAAAAAGGGTATTATTTCAACCATACCAAATTTCAGCTCAATCGGTTGAAGAGTTCAGTCGCAAGATTTCACTCGGACTAACGTACCCACATTGCAAGTTAAATAAAAGCATGTAACATGTAAAAAATAAAAATAACTCCGCATATTAAAGACGATCGTGACAAAAATTTCTCATTCCACACTCTCGACGTTTGACAAAAACCTCCAAAACCACAATTTCAAAAACCAAGTTTCCGCAAGTGATGCGACTAGTCTTCGACAATTTCAAACATCAAAGCTTCACGCATCGACTTGAAAATGTCATTATGTAAGTGTACAGACTGTACATATTACCCCGACGGTTTTGTATCTCTTTCTGCACTTCGTGCTTACGTACACTCTTTTGCTTCAATATACTTAAAACTATAAACATGGAGTTGGGTTATCTCAAACCTGTCTGACAATAACTTTACACGTTATACAACTTTAATTTTTCAGTGGGAAGAAGTAGGGCAAAATACGAGATAGAAATCACATATTTGGACAAATATTAAAACCCACATACTGTATGTGTGTATGTATTCCCATTTTCAACTGATGATTATGAAAATGTCTATTTTTTATTGGTGATCCATTTAACCTATTTAAAACACGCATCAGCGTGTTTAAATCGAACTTTATAAAACGCGCGTGTTTTAAAGTTACCGTGGCAACATCAACAACTCGAGAAACGAAGTCTAAATCTTGTCCAAATGACAATTTTTTTATTATTGATCTGACAAGAGTAGTTTGTAACGTCAAAACTTTCATTCTCACAGTATTTAACAATGTCAAATGTATGAATTAAAATGGAAAGTGCCGATGGTATTGTTTGAAATATTAATATTTCGATGTTTCAAATCTTAGGTAATGGTATTTAAATTAATACTATTGACATTCACAGAACTCAATAATGTTGAACTTCCGTCAAAATACAAATTAGTTTATGCTTTTCTCATTTCCATGACAACGCAAGGTATACATCATATAAATCACGAATTCAACCATTTGACATTTAGTTCTTATTTCCATCTATGATTTCCATTTCTTGTTGTAGTAGTTATAGACCAGTATTCATGATTTCAAAGTGCACCAATAAAAAAAATAGCGTAAAGTATTCGTGGATAACTGGTCTTTAAAACACTTGCTCTATTTCGAGCACTCTGGCTTCGCCGTCGGGCTCTAAAAATTGCTTGTTGGGGTTTGTTTTCGTTTTCGTCACACTGTTGCTTCCTACTTTTCAATGTTCAATTATCAAATTTAATTGTTACATACCCTACTCTACCCTAGATAGCATCTCAGTTAGATCTAACTGACTCCTAAGCTATAGAGTAAGTTTCTACCGAACATCCACGCGATACATTTTAATGAAGGGGGATTAAGCCATGTAGTACGAAACCCGACGCCCCAACTGTGACAGAGTTAACGCGGATTTACAGTTATTTTTACCACCTTGTTAGATTTTCGGGATAGAGGAATTGGTTAACCGCCTGTTGGTTGACGTTATATCGTCATTCTATGGATATATCTGTTTTTGAGTAAACGGAAAGTAGCGTGTATCAAAATTAAGTGAGATTGTTTTCAGGGAGTTTGTACTCGATTAGTGTTGAAAAAAAATTGACAAGAAAATGCTTTTTATCATCCTAAAATTCTCTAAATTTATTTTTCCTCTGTGTATGTTTTTTTTTCGACTGCAAGAACATTTCAAAAGCAAGATCACTCAAAAATACTGTCAAATACCCCAAAGATGTTACTAGTTGCACTAAAGCTTCGTCAGTTGCAAAATGGTAAGAAAATACCTAGGTAAACTCGATGAACAAGTCGAGAACATCCTCACCTCACTGTGGGTTCCAGAATACATTTTGGAATAGATGGAAATTAAATAGCAAAGAGGAGCTGAAGTACCCTTTGGGGGGTCGGAACCCTATTGCGATATCAGATTCAATAAAAAGTTGGAAGAAATAGGCAACGCGGAAAAAAATACAAGATCATTGGAAATATGTAGTAGGGCTGAGACAATCAAAGATACCTTTGTGGTGCTACAAACAGTTGAGAACAAGGTGAAAGCCTGAGCCAGATTAAAACTGAACTGAAAAAGAAAAAAAAAAGGAAAAATGTTCATTCTGTGAAATGGAAAAAATGCCTCCATACACATATACTTTGGCAAGTTTATCTGAAACCGTGAAAGGAATGCAGTCGAAAACATTCGACATTACCACGTTTAGCTATGAAAAAGTTGAAGTACTATTATGTAGTGATAATAATTATAAATGGGTCTTTTTATTATTGACAATATTAAAAATATGATTGAACGTTAATTTTATAATGTGCTTGTTTCCTTGGATTTATTCCATTAACATTATTTTCCAATTCATGAATATCAAAAGAGAACACTTTTCCAAATTTGTTATGGGCTTCTTAAAGCTCTGGCAACGTTGTACAAAAACCATAATGACCACACCCTCCGATTACATAATTGGTGATTTTTATCGACCATGTGACTTCTTATTGGCAAGCGCGTGCGTATGTTCTTCCCTCTCACTTCGTCAATTGACTGATATTGATTTATCCAGTGGTGTTGGTGTTGTCAGTGACATTTGTATTTTCAGTTTTACTTGGTAAAATAGGTACCGTACGCCATTTGTACGTTTGACAGATATACGCCATGTTTTTCCTCGCCTCTTACCGACGCCCCGTAGCTTCAGATAAACTTGCCAAACATACTTGCAGTTAACTACTCGTTAAAGTTGGAGTTTTTTATTGGAAACTGATTCTGTTTCAAAAATATTTTGCATTGATTCAGTCACGTACTTATGCGTGGCAGTTCTTTCAGGATAAGCATTTATGCGTCTAGCTATTGCAGATTCATTGTTTTCGTAGTATAATCCTACAATTCCAATTGTATCTTGCAGATAATTTTTTACTGAATATAGTAACCAATCAAATTACTTAATTTCAAGTCATGTGTCAAATTTCATCCAATCTCCGCTGTATTACAGCGAAAATATCCTACCTGTGGTGTTTTCAGTTTGGTGTTTATTTTTTATTAAAAATTAATTAAACGTCAAACTGACAACTGGATTAAAAATGTCGCAAAGATTTGGTATTGCATCTAACGATTCAATTAATTTACCAATTGTACTTTTCTCAACTGTAGTTTTCAAAAAAAATGAATAATATTTGATTAAAACTAATAAAGTTTGTATTAAAAATTATTGAACGTCAGATTGACAATCAATTTTTTGATATCTACAAAGTAAAAAATTATCTTATCGAATACTCCTCGGGTCTTGATAATTACTCAAAATTTTGTCGTACTGAATCCTTCAAGCGTGTTGCTCAAAGATAATAGCCCTCGGCCTGCGGCCTTGGGCTATTATCAAGCAACACGCTTTCAGCATTCTCTATGACAAAATTATCTCGGTATTATCAAGACCCTAGGGGTATTACTACTGAATATACATCATTTTCACGAAAACTAAGCTACCTGCTTGACACTTTTCTTGAAAAGTTAATGTGACATGTTACATAATGTTCATTTGAGGCTCGTTTTTCTTATTGCATGAAAACGAATGGTCTATTCAAGCACCTCATAGAATAACTTTGTATTGTTTTGCTAATTTGTTACGAATTTGAATGTTAGGTACTGTTAGTAAATTGAAATTATCCATAACTCCCAACTCCCAGCCTCCAACTGACTGACTATTCACTTAAGTATTATACATTTTTGTAATCCTCTTGTAGACGTCCACCTTTATATGGTTTTTGACGAGTTTTTTCATTTTTTCATAGAAGTGGCGCCTTCAGAGTTATGTGGGTAATTTCCATTGTTATTCTTCCTATTGCCTATCTCCTGGTTGAAAAATTGATAGCAATAATGCTACTTTCCAAGTTGGTATTTTATCAGCTTTCAAAAAATATTTTACATAATAGTGTAGACACCCTGTAGATCATTGTACTTATTTCAACAGTTAGCTGACTTAACAATTAAATAAAAATATATTCAGATTATTTAATAAACATAGACACGAGTATTATCGGTACGTGACTTTATTCAAAACTATAATAAATTACTTATAGATGGTCTTCCAATAATATAGGTAGAATATTCGATGATTAAACATCAACTCGATGTTTATGATAATAGTTGTTTATGTACCAAGGCAGTATTTGTATAGTAAGGGTTTTTTTAAATAAATCGAAAAGTACAAAAGGACTTTTAATCCACCATATGGCGACCCTGCCATTTTAATCCACCATAATAGGACCAAAAACTGCTCATTGTGTATTGTCTTTGATAGTAATAGGAAAAAAGAAAAATTTGGGTTTTGATGAATTAATTTACTTGCTTTCCTATACTATTGGAATAAATATGGAGTTGTCCGCAAAAGAGGAATGGTGGTTTGACATTGTTGTGTTTTGAAACAACAAACCTGAGGAGTTGTTAAGAAAACATCACAAAACGAGAAGTTTAAAGTTTCACAAGGATCGAACTGAAGTGAAAACACTTCTTTACAATGTTTGAATTTATATAACTAACAAAGTTTGTATAGTTAGCTATACTTATTCAAAGCGAATGGAAAAGCCATATACGATATACAAAGATGATATAAAAGTGAGGTAATTATAAACAAACTGTGTTCATTCATTACTTTGTATTGTCCAATTGAATTATGGATCATGAATGGAGTATGTATCCCACATTAAAAGTGGGGAGCGTGACATTTTTCTAAATAAAAATTATTCATTAGTAACTGTGCTAGACATCCATCTTCATCTCGTCTAGTTATCAACCAATCGGCCTAAGGATCTCGGCGAAGATAATGACCGGTGCGCAAACACGAATTTGGCAACTTCAAAAACCGGGCAATCCCATTTATTGAAAAATTTGAAACTTAACAATACTTCAATGGCAACAAAGTAGGAATTGAACATCTACGAACTCAGTTGTCGATCTTAAAATAATATATTATCAATTGATCTGATTAGTTTGGGGAGTAGGACAACCTCACAGCACCTAGACTTCATTAAGGTATTTGCGCATCCTTCTGGAAGTTCCTCTCTGTTCATCAACCAGCCTATGGTTTTGACACACACAGTTAATAACGTCCCCATTGGAACATCACTCAGCATGGCTTGTGTGAACCAAAGCTAGCCAAACACGAATTCATCGTCTTGTTCACAGCCTTGACATAAGGATGTTTGTGATATCCTCTATGAAGATGTTTGTTCAGTTGTCAATGTCCTGTTGAAACCACTGATGCAAAAAGTAGGTCAATAATATTTTTGTTGTTGCAATGTCAGGATATTACAGTTTATAATGTTTTGTTCCAATTTGCCTTTTTTGAACTAATTGTAAGTATGTTTGCGCACTAGGGTTGCTTCTACTGAAATTTGATAACATTATATTTGACATTGAGAAAGGGTGTCGACCCAGCACTTTAGTGTCTGATGCGATGATAACTATGAAGCAAGCGGATAGTGGGGCACCTTTGGAGAAATTTTAGACTACTAGTGTGACTAGCATATCACATCTCGCATTATACCCATAAGCACAAGGTATAATGTAGATATTATGTCGTCTTCAGGAGAAGACCTACCTATAACCAAAGCCCAAGTCCTTAGTTGTTGGGCTACTGGTTAGAACACTAGTAGTCGGTTCGGCAAAATTTTTGGTTGAGAGTAGAGTGCTCTCGGTGATTAACATCAGCTGCAGAAATGGACCGACCGTAAATAACAAAAAAAAGCATTGGAGAAAATTAGGTGTGGAACACAAATAACTGTACTGTGTACAAGTGACCTAATGCAAATTTGTTGAGAAAAAAGGTTAATAACTCCCCAGCTTACGAAAACTTCCTTTTGTAGACCCTTCCGTTTATCCTTGTTATTATTAGTGACCCGTGAAACCACCTTAAAAATTAATAAATTCCGTAGGTAGTTGGTAATTTGCCGAAAATTGCTATTTAAGTAGGTAACGGCAGGTGTCGTACACAGAATTAACACAACTAATTTCTAATATAGTCTCGTTCCTCCTATTAGGCATTACGTCTAACACGTAAACGAAAAGTGGGAGAGGGTTGGTGTAGATCCATGCTGTAAGCGGTAAAACGCATGTTTCAAAGAATCCCATTAAACTTTTTTCATTAACTTTGATGGAGTTTTTACTTACTTCTTACTAATTTAGTACTTAATGCAAGGGGTTTTTACCAACAATGAAAAAGGCAGTGAAAATTCAGTAACGTGCAGATGTGGAAAAATTTTATATTTCATAGTCCGCTTTAGAAGCTGATTTATTTTTTACGACAGTAGTAGTAGAAATATCAATCAAAACGGTTGACAGTTAATTTCCGCGGACAAATATATTTTGTAATCACAACGCACTACGCAAATACAGGTTGTCCAAGAATATTCTGATCATAGAGTACTGTTTTATATTAAGAGATTCATACTTTCCAGAGGTCTATATCCATATTCATTTTGGTTTCTGTAATTCAAAATGTCATTTAAAAGTAACTTACAGGCCAAAAAAACATTACATTGTCACAGATCTTGGATAAAACTTTGCACCTTTTGAGAAACGCTGACAAAAATGCAAATTCATTAATTGTTCGGCAAACTCAATTAAAGTTTTTTAAATTTATTTTTGGTTTTTGGCTGTAGAAAGGGATTTATAATTTTTTTTTTCTTAATTAACGCTCACCAACAGAAACAAAATACCTACAGGTAAAATAATTTGTATCTAGCCAAAGACTTCACGTGTGATTGTTAATTTATAATGAAAAATAATGAGGAGAAAAAATAAAATCATACCATTGAGTAGTTTCAATTTGATATTAAAAATTGAATAAAGTAGTTTTCCAATAACAAATACTTATTTTTGCAAGCTAACTATATTGTCTTATTATGAAAAAATTACTTTATGGCAGAATGTCATTTCTTCATCATAGAAAAATGTATTGTATCGGTAAAATATATTTCTTTACCATGAAAAAGTATATTGTCTGGGTTAACGATATGTTTTTCATTCGTAAAAAAATGTATCTTCCCAGCAAATTATATTTTTTCGATGGAAACAAATGTTCCTTCTTTAAGAAAACTATCAATTTTTACTAAAATTCAACATATTTATCATAACCGAACCATAAATTTCATAAACATTATATTGCCTCATAGTGAAAATAGTTATTTTCCTAACAAGTGCGGAAAGTGATACTTTCCCGCACGCGACTGCAGTTGACCCGAACGACGCGAAGCGGAGTTCGGGCAAGCGGTCAAGGGCGGGAAAGACACTTTACGCATGAGTTAGGAACATTATTTTTTCTACGACCGTATATACAAAAAAGTATATCAACCCATTTTTCAAAATTTATTTTATTTTAACATGCATATACAAAACTTTAACCAAAAACTATTATTATTATTATTATCAATTATTATTATAAATATTATTATTAGAAACACAATTTGTTGCATTCTGTGAATTACTTGAAATTGCCGGTCCAGTGGAGTTATTTGGTGTTAACTGGTGAGTGAATGACGTTGATGAGGATGGCATCGTTTGCAGGTCACATAAATATGACGATGAAGGTGACGGCAACAATTTTAAGTCATTTGTAGATGAAAGAATTTCATTTGATATATTTTTCTTATATCAAGCCCGGGTGGTTTGATAGGTGTTTTATGACACTACTTTGAAGAATGTACAGGGTTATATCAAAATATTTTCATTATTTTATATTTTCAGAAAATTAAAAATGCAACAAAAAGCTAGAAAACATGTAGATTTTATTTGATGGACTATTTATTCACCTGGTGTAAGAATAGTTATAACTTCCGAAGTAAAAAACTATCTAATAAGGTCAAAATTTGCATAATTTTACTTTCCCGCACTAGTGCGGGAAAGTGACACTTCCAAAGCTAAAATGCGTGCGGGAAAGTGGGTTAAAGCGCACGGTAGTAGAAAAAATATATTCCCCTGAAAAACCGAATTATTTATGGTATTGTTTTTTGTTTATGGAAGTTACCTACATGCACTATTCAATGCACTGAGCTTTTGAAATGTTTCTAAATATTTAGAAATATATTAAAAGTTCACGGTGTATTAAGCAGTATGGGTAACTTCCACACGGCTCTCTGAATAATTAGGTTACTTAGGAAAATATATTTTTCACAAATATTTGTCTAAGCCGTTTCCAGACTATGTCGAACAACAAAGTTGACTTTCGTTTTGTATGTGTGGACTAGTCGATCGAATTGGTCGGTCGTTACTCTGGACACGGATTAAAATTACAGTATTTTTATGACAAACATGTTTAAATCTAATGAAAATTAATGGTCTCTATTTATGCATAAAACTGTTAAGTAGAAAAGCAGGATAGGAATAAAAAACTTGCTGCTGAATATTTTGATCTATTAAAAAGAAAACTATACATTTTCAAAATAGATTCCATACATTTATAAAATGGGAACCATACATTGTTGAAATTAAACATACCCACATGATCTGAAACATAACCAGCAGGTTTAATTGAGAAATGTTTTGAGGTACATTTCGCTCGCTTGTTACTTCTACCTATTTGAATATAATTGTCATTTATTTCCTTACCTTCAAAGATATCTCACAATTCTTGTAATCGCCATGAGTTTAACAATTCATTCATTCTATTATTGAACTTATTTTTGTCCAGAGCACTTAAACCACGAATACTTCACAAAAACGAAATAATTAGTGAAATTGCAAAAACTTATCTAATTTCACATGCAGACTGACGCCAAACGTATACAGGTGGTGACCGTTACTGAATAATAGGGAAGGGTGGGGTGAGAATTCTTTGTTTCAATTTCCACATAATTTGTAGGCTAATGTGATTTCTTACAGGTGAAGAAATATGTGCTTTGTAGCAAATAGTTTTTTTTCTCGTAGCAATAAATGTACAATTATACTGAAATTAGATCTCATTTGAGGCTAATAATCTATAGGCTTATTTAAAAAATGTAAATTTCTGTCAAAACTTTCAAATGATAAATATTTAATTTGTTGTTTTAAAGTGATGGAATATTATTGAAGATGTATGGTTTTTTTGGGTAATGGAAACAATTTTTACCCAACTAGCATTGTTTTATTTTATAACAAAGTATTATATTGTGCTTCGTAGACTTTTATAAATTCTGAAGGACAATTGTATGAGGGTGTGCATGAAGGAGAACAAATTTTTTTACATCAAACAAATTTCACTCGAATAAATCATTTTTTTATATCAAAATTTCCCAATATTTCCACGTTAATATGGCTTCCTAATAATAAATAAGCAATGTTAGTTTCAAACAAAGAAGGGTCAAACAAATCAGTTTATTTGTCTATAAATAAGTCTTCTCTCGGTGCAATATCTAAATCTTAAGTTATAGTTTTTTAAAGTTTAAGGACCCAACGCTCTACTTTCAGCCACCCTCATATCATTTGGGGACTTTTCCTCAAATTTTTTTCGCGTAATTTCAAGAGAATACCTTAATTTTGTTTCTCCCCCTTTCTGGAGGGTTGTAACAAAGTCACATGTATCGTTTGTAGAAACTTCAAAGTATATATGAAAAATTCAAAGCCTCCACTCAAATTGATGATTTAATCGACTATAGAGCCTGATTAGGTGACAAACCCAGCTTCAAAGCGGATAATATGCTTTTACAGAACCCTCGATCTTTAAAAACCGATACCCTGTAATCTGCAAATCTACAAACATTAGCTCATATATACGTACGAATATGAATAATCATTTACGTGAATTTAAAACAAAACGTTCTCATAGAAAACATTTCACGGTATACTTAATCGTTCTTTACATCGATATGTACAATCGTACGAAAAATGTTACTGAAACTTCAATATTTAGCCAGGGCTCGACGGCAGAAAGGAAAAAAAAGACTTTTACGGGCCGTTAAGCTGGTGCCGTTTTTACGCCATCACCTCTCGCCTTTCACCTCCCATTCCGGAACACTTTTATATTTCTTTTTCTCTTCTTCCTTTACGGTACGATACTATAACACCTAAGGGAATCATCGGCCTTTTGAACACCCTTTGGCTACTAAACAATTTTGTTTGTTAATTTCAACGAGTTTATATTAGGACATTACAAATTTCTTTACGAATTTAACTCAATTGAAAATGGAAATGGGTTTTTCGTGGGCGATGTAATACTTAAGGTATTTTAATTTTTCACATTTGGGTAGAGATTGGAAGAAATGCATTTTGTATGTTTTTATGATTACTATAAAGCTTTGGCGGATGTTTTATTGAAGAATTAATGAAAAATCTATTTATATGTCATATTTCTACGTTAAAACATATTCTGTTTACACGTATTTTCCCATTTATTTTAATTGAAACTGTCGGAAATCTCGTTTCAGTTATATTTCAGCTCATGATTGAAATAAATGGAATCAATTTGAAAATTTATATATATATAGGGCCCACTGGGACCACCAAAACATCCAGAGTAACATCACATACTTCGTTAAAAAATACCTTCCACTGGAAATATTTGTCACAATTCATTCAAAACTATATTTATATTAAATTTATATTTTTAAATGAAGGGATATTAATTGAGTCGTATCACTGCGACCTGAAATCAAATAACGTCCATTTGTACCTTTTTTGTGGATGAGGGTCACATTTTGCCAGTAGGTTTCCATCTATCAGTATAGCACATGAAGCTTCTTGAGTGCATAATTCGTTTTAATGCCTGATGCTGAAACATTATTTTCGAAGCCAACATTTCAAAAATGAATTTCAGTCAAAAATCTCTCAAAACTAATTTTTGGTGGAGTAGACATAAATGATAATCACCCATGGGTCTCTTATTAGTGTAGTTGGTTTCTAATTGGCTATTTTTGAGCACGTGACCAAAAATACACAGTTATAATAGGCTTACTTAAATGTAAAATTTTTTTCCAAAACACTATTCCTTTTTTTTCTGTTATTTAACGTTGGCCTATTTCTGCGACTGAGGCTAATCACCGACGCCGGGAGCACTCTACCCCTAACCGGAGATTTTGGCGAATCCACTAGAGTTCCAACCAGTGGTAGCGTTCTTAAACGAGCCCAACATCCATGGACTCGGGACCTCGGTTTTACGTCTCCTCCAAAAGACGGCATATCTACATTATACCTCGTGCTCATTGGTATAATGCTCGCGAGCTGTGATATGCTAGTCCGCTACGGGCCCTATACGATGGTTTTCCCCAGAGGTAAGTTCGAGAATATCGCACTAGTATTAAATTCACTTATTTTTGTGTCCGAGAACTCTTAAGCGTCTTCTTGTTGTGTACTCCCCCACAGTCCGAGAACTCCTTAGAGCGACACTCGAGCGTCGCTCAAATTACACCAGTCCCGACTCGGTGAGAAATCGCACCTGTCAGTTTGGTTTGAATATTTTGTGGTTAGAATTCATAACTATATGAATGTTTATTAAATTTTTCATTTAAAAATAAATTGATTTCCTCCTCATATTCAATTTAAAATATTATTAAGCTTATTTGAGGTAGATTGGCGTGCCTAAAGGGTTTTTAAAATTTTTCTGTTCAAAACCTTTGGCGCTAGATTCATTAATATTAGACCTAGGCTAGTTATAAATATTCTAAAATTCATCTGAAACTCCTTAAAACTACTTATAGCTGGAAATAACTCCTTCAAAGTAATCTTTACACCTTGGATGTGTTCTTTTCCGCGGTTGCAACTTTAACTCAATTTGGGATATTGAAGAGATTTCCATTTCATTATCCGACTCGATTTCTGAGTCAGAATGTACCTATCCCTTCAAGCAACTGTTTTCCCAATGTAAGCGCAATCAATGCGACACGCTTTTTATCCATCTCTACATATAAAATAGAAAAACTTAAAAATTGAACAATAATATTTAAAAAAGTATGGTTATAGTTAACAACCACAAGAAGGTAAATCCGTTCGAGAACTCATTCGATGGAGCGTAGCACTACGATCGCCCTTTACCCCCACCAATCAAATGCAAAATTTCAACCAGTGCGACGTTCTCGAACTCACCCCAGCCTGGTCACCCATCCAAGTACTAACCATGTCCGACCTTGCTTGACTGTAATTATCTCATCAAACGCGTTCCACTACAGTGCTGGGTCGTCGCCCAACACTATTTCTTCAACTAGCTTTAATCAAATAACAAAATTCTGAGAACTGGCTTTATTATTTAATATAATATAATATATTTAATATATATATATATTTAATATAATATATAATTTTTATAATTTAAATTTGGTTTGGCAAGAACCCCTCTAGTCTTTTTCGTCCTTATTCCTCCTCTAACTATTCTGATCAAGGTGTGAGGTCTACTATAACCTCCATGGCAGCTGTGGATCACTGTTCATCCTACCTCCTGTCATGCACATGCATGCAATTTACTTGATTTAATCCAAGGTTAGCTGAATAGCCTATTTACTTGATTTAATCCAAGGTTAGCTGAATAGCCTATTTTTGACCTGTGCGCAGTGCAGTAGGTTAACAGTCCCAGTTATTTTTTTTTCTGTGCACCATTATAGCTCTTGTAACCCAACTGAGCATGTTCAAGATAAATTTTCTTAGTAGTATTATTCCCGTGTGGTGTAGATCGAGATCCACCAGGCTACACCAAGGCGTGTACTCCCCTTTGTTCCAGGGCTTGAATTACCACATATTGTGGGGTGCTACCTAAGTCTCATCCGATATAACCTCAAAATCCAATCATATGTTGTAACGCGTTTTACCTCGTACACGTGGCTCCTGCCACACGAACACGTCACTATGGACACCCTTGCCTAAAAATCTTTCGACGGAATACTCGGGCGCCAGATTTTTAACGTGGTTTGCTCCACGGCCCCTTGACCATTAGCGTCAAGAGTTCCAGATAGCCTCAGATGGAGGTTACGGAAAATTCCAGGGGTCTTGTTGAGTTATTTCAACCAATTCTTTATCAAATCTTTAATACGACTCAATTGAATATCGATTTTTATATTAAAATAAGTTACGGTAAATAGCGGAGAAATCAGGAACTTTGTTTATTACTACCTTGTGGTCTGTTATGAATAATTTTACAGGAGCGAGTAAAAAAAACGGGAGAAAGAACGCACGGTCAGAGCCGGTAAGGTTATCACAACCACGGAAAACTACTCTCGACACACGAGACGTAAACGTATTAGATCTGCAGGGTAATCAAATAAATTATGGCTAGGCCACTTCTAGATTTGATTATCCCTTGAATCTAAATTTAACCGGCAAAATATTTTTCCGACAAACAAACAAAAGGTGTAAAAGATTTGTACCTGAGAGCTAAAAATGTCTAAATCTGCCGGGTAATCAGATAAATTATGGCTAGGCCACTTCCAAATCTGATTATCCCTTGAATCTAAAGAAAACCGGCAAACTATTGTTAAGAAAAAATTATATCAGAAAGGTACCACGGAACTGGAAAATCAACGATTTAAATCTGCCAGGTAATCAAATAAATTATGGCCAGGCCACTTCCAAATCTGATTATCCCTTGAATCTAAAATAAAACCGGCAATCTCAAAAAAACTATAAAAGGTACCACTAATTTTGACACACAGTGTAGAAACAAAAGATCCTGAATATAATTAAGATGCACCAATTCATATAAATCTTAATTGTATATTAACGACTTGTGAAAAAAATAAAATGTGAACTTAATATAAACCCGGCGAATAATTAAAACCAATTAACTTCGCAATTGAAATCAAAAACACATTTTCTAAAACAACGTTACATTTATTTATCCTAATCTCAAACAAAACAACTTTTCTAACAACAAAAAAAAATAACCGGTACGGAAATTTCCATGAAAATATCAAACTTTTCTATTTTACGGAGGTACGAAAATTTTCAAATAAACGGTGATAAAAATATGTTTACCTTCTTACGTCGGTTTCGGTATCGTAGTTCACTTTTGTCACAACTTTAAAAAAAGAATTACTGTCTTTAATTGAAAATATATGCCGGTAACCGGATCGGAATAACACAAACTTGGGACACACACTTTACGTACAAAAATTAGCAACGGTCAACGGTAAAGGTAAAGGTAAAAGGTAAAAGGTGAATCAGCGGTCGGTCTCTGTCTCCAAATCAATTCTCCTGCTATTTATATCCTCATTGTCGCTAGTAAAATTTAGATACCACAAAAAATTTGTCATATACCAGACGTATTTTGAAATTAAATAAATGGTATATATACCAAATGTCCTTATCGATTGAAAAAAATTTTAACTTTAGAAACTACTAAATTTCATGATAGAATTCATTTACGTACCTCCGGTCTTATACTAAAAAAAAAATATACAAAACAACAGTATACCTAACAATAAATAAAAATCAATAAAAGAAAAGAGAGTTTGAATTTAAGTAACGAGTTATAATATATTTAAAGTGTTGAAAATTAACCCTGTATCTATAACAACAAAATAACTCGTTACAATGTGTTCAAATGAATCCTTCTCCAATTTTCAGATTATAAAATTAAACCAATGAATGATAATGCTGTAGCCTCAACTAACACTGACTATTACGATAGATAGATGTATAGGCTGGAAAGAGCTACACCACATTGGTTTGAGTAGCATAATAAAGTATTTTGTCCACGACCACCTAATAATAAGTCAATATTTTACCTCCTAACTAAAGGTATATGGTCGTGAATTATGGTTCATAATACACTGTAGTGTATTATGGTTCATAATTCACGACTAGAGATAGGGGTACAATATGAAATAAACTATTAAATCTGTGTATTTTGTTCAGGAAATTTGTTTCTGTCATATATCGTATCTATAAAATATTGTAATTTTTAGTATTGATATTTTCATAACGATATTTTCTAATATTAAGTATTTTAAAACAATATATTTATAACGGTACGTTGTATTGATACTTTCTACAGTATCGCCCATCTCTATATATGTCAAATTATTTGAAGTAGATGCCACAACATTTTGAGGTTAGTAATATGCCAAATCGCTACTGACTTTTATTTATTAATAAATAAATTAAGTGTCGTGGACAAAGTATAGTATTCTACTCGCAATTTATGGCCATAATTCACTTGGGTGACTTGTGCCCCTCGCCTGTGGCTCGTGACACAAACGTCACCCATCGTGAATTATGGCTATCATAAATTGCTCGTTTAATAATATACTATTATGAGAAATAAGTATATTATACGCCAAGGTGGTGAAGACTAATACTCGTATTATTGACCGAGCACCAAAATAATATGGCGAGGGGCCCTTCCCCGAGCGGAATAAGGTGCGAGACATGAATGTTTTCACTACCATGGTGTATATACTTTTTTTCCCACTACTATCTAAACACTAACAGTTTTTGATATATTATGAACGTACTCGTTAATTCATCAGTCATTTTTGGTTAAGCGCGGAATTTAAACTAATAGCATTTTTATATGAGTACAAATAATTTCATCTTGATAGGTAATTTCAAGCAGCAAATATGTTAGAGACCATTAGGGTATACAAAATTATGTTGCACAAGTTTTTATTGGACTACTATTCCTGAATTCACAAAATAAGTATTTAAATTCATCCATTATTGACCCAAGTTGATAATAGAAAAATTATCAACCACTAATGAAGAAATTCAACTGCTCAGTTGCCTAGAAGAAGTAATCATTGTCAACTTCACAGCTAGTTTTGGAAAAATATCATTATCTAAACAAGCAGTATCCAGTAATTCTTCTATAATTTTCCAAAATTTAACTTTTTTAATTTGTAGGAGAAGGATTATCATGATAATTACACACAATTAATTCCATTCGTTAGTAAATAATTGTATAATTGTCCTACCTTTATTAATGATAGTTACAACAATGCTCTCACAATTGGGAATAACTGCTATGTTTGCATTATATATAACTTTGTAATGCAAGGGTTACATAGAACTTACATTATTACAGAAAGTTTATCATAACTCAGCTAAATGATTGTTTGAATTTCAGTTTAGAGTTTGAAGCTGGAAAGTTTAAACAACACGCTTGATACTTTCACATATTTGTCTAACCTCACTTTAAACCCACACCTATCGTTAGTAGATCGAACTATTACTTTTTAATTACACAACAAAAAGTGGTACTGTTAACCTACATCAATTAATTTGTTTTTTTGTGTCAGTTTTATTATCATAAGATGTCGTTAATTAGAAGTATAGAGATTTAGAGTTGACTGGATGATTGGTTGAGACATAACCAAAAGGCTGATACAGAGTTTTGTCAGCTTTTGTATCCATGTATTGAACAAAGTTTTCTGTTATCAAGGGAATATGACCCAGAATAATACTGACTACAATTTTATGACAGGGGCAAACTGTTGAAATTCCTAGAATCTACAAGCAAGTAGTGGAGTTAGAACTAGGATAGGATAAATTTGAATCACAGCAACGAAGATTGAGGACCTGCTTTGTGGTTAGTCTATGACTGCTTTCATCAGGTATGACCATACAGATCTGTTGCTTTGGAAGTTAGTCGCATTTCAGAAGGTCCTAAGGTTGAAGGGTATTGACTACGCCAGTCAGGCACAGGGGATCCAGAATATCAGGCCCCTCGAATCACAAGAACAATGAAGAGGCAGACTCACTAGCCCGTGAAGGGGCACGTTGAGCTTCCATTGGCCCAGAAACTTTCTATGGCAAAGCGAAAGCGATGTGAGAAACAAATAGAAAGCAGTACTAGGACAAAAAACTCGAAAATGGTGGATCAAGGCGCCAAGGATAAGGTAGGCCAAAGAGTTCATCAAGGGACCCAAATTCACGGAATATCTACTGAGCCAGAATGAGAAAACAATCAGGATCATGGTTGGGCTCCTGACAAACACCTGAATAACATTGAAATGGCAGACACAACCATATGCAGGCTTTGCCCAGAATATGTAGAAACCTTGGTACACATAGGTACTGTGCTACTGCGAATGCCTGACTAGGCTGAGGTTTACAATGATAGGGAGAAAAAAACCACAACCCTTCCAGTATATGGAGGACCTGAGATTTGCCATTCGAAGTCTAGTAATAAGGATGGGCCTAGACAAGAAACTCTAGAATAACAAGGGCACACACTATAGATCTTCAAAGGTCGTAGTGAAGAGGCTTATAGAAGCACATATTAATCTTATCTTATCCTACACAGGTGATCTGAGATAACAGCAGCAGATTTCAAAATATGTACCACACTTCAATTCTCTTGATATTTCTTCAGTAACCTAATCATCTATCTTTTTTGCAATTTAATTTGTTCCTTATCATCCACTGCATTGATAAACTCAGCTATGATCTGCCTTTCTGTGGCTCTGGGTATATTTATGCCCACTTTCAATGTCAAAATATTATACATCCATATACGTTCGGAATCAAAACTTTCCAGAGTTATAATTAATGGGATTGTATTTCAAGAAAATTTCCATATTATTTTACCATTTGCAGTTTTTCTAAATCTACGTCAAACGAAAAATTAATTTATAGATATAAATTTTCGATCGAGATTCTTGTTTATAAAAAAAGTCTATAAATAATGTATAACCCTGAAGTCTATAATTTCTGATAAATACATTTTATCAAGAAATATTGGTCGGTCGTGAGGATATGGGAAGACTATATATATATCGATGTAGTGTTGGCGGTGGTGGTGTGGTGTGCCTGTTATTGAGTGTTATTTGTTTCTCTAAGGAACAACCCCATTTATAAAATAACTATTAGTATTACGGACAAAGAATGGCCTCACTCAGCTTTAAAGGAAATGAAAGATTTGTTTTTGTATCGTTTTATAATGAGTTTTATTTGGTCTAAAATCGATATCACGGATATAAATGAAACCAATATTATAATACTGATTGAAATAAAATGCATGTCTTAACCCTTAACTACGACCACCCTGAAATTATTTCGTAAACTCTATGAGTGGGTCACAGAGATCCAGTTTTTTTTACTTATAAAAAACAATAAAAAGTAATAATTTGACATTCATTTATAAACACACAATTGGAAACATAACTAGAAAATAGCTATTAATAAGAACAATTTAGGCGCCGTTTGGGCACAAAGTTTTTGCACGTTCTATACACACTGGAATATTACACATTTGACAGTAGGTGCTGGTTTTCCTGTCTTTTTTGACGGCACAAATTGCACATATTTTTCTTTTAGAGGCTCCCACTCTTTGTTGAGGTGCTGGGGGTGGTGGAAGTGTATCTCCAATCAAATTAAAAATTAAAGTTTTCTAACCGCGTGGCAACGAAGTTTGATACCTTTTTTGCATACGCGGTATACACAAATTACGTCCAAGTTGTTTTAAAAAATTGTACCTTGAAATTTCTTCACCACCTGAGGCGAATTGAAAAATTACTCTACTATTTACCCCTCCAATATTCAAAAGAGCATGAAAAATGGTCATTGGCCATCTTCGACTTCTACGTGAAGTTGTGTAATTGGCACATTTTCGATCAAGTGCATCCACTCCCGCTTTAGTACTATTGTAAAATAGTATTATATCTGGTTTTTTGGTTTGTGCGTCTACTTTATCATCATGGTGGGTACTTGAAATAAGAATAACAGATTTATTTTTTTTAGGTAGGTACGTATGATACTATTGTCTCCTGAGCAGTAAACCCAAAAATGGATGACTGCTTTTCTCTTGGGAGATGGCATAAATTCCAAAGGAATAAATGTTTTGTTTTTTTTCACTGTCCCGACAAATGTCAACTTTAATTTCTCTAATTCTCTCATTAATTCAACTGAGTAGTACCAGTTATCGGCTGTTATGTTTCGAGAAGTATTTTTTAGTGATTTCACCAAACGAAGAACTACTTGGGTTGGATTAGAAAAGTTGTTTGTTTTTTTCTCTGTAGGATCTTTTCCAGCGTAAATTTCAGCATTTAGCATATAATGTGTTTAAGAATCTGCAAGAATTTGTACCTTTATGCCCTACTTTGCGGGTTTGTTTGGTATGGACATTCGAAATCCACAACGGCCTCTAAAAGGTACTAACATTTCATCTACAGTCATGCTATCAACAGGTGTATAGTTTTGCTTTGAATTAGTGACAAATTCATGAAACATTTCAGAAATTGGTGCTTCTTCTATCCGCTCGAGTAGTCTCGTCATCGAAACGAATGCAGCATAAAAGAAATGAAAATCTGGCTAGTGGCATAGTAGCTCTAAATAGATCCCTTCCTGTACCATCCGTAGCCGTACCTCATGGCCTGACTTGAAAAAACCTTGAAGGTAAAGGAGACCAATGAACGTTTCAATTTCAAATTTATCTGTATTTTTGAGAAATGTTGGAAAAAATGATCGGCGCCGCATTTTTCTTTTGCATTGACTGTATTTAGCAGCGACTATGTCAATACGTTGATTCGTGAATTGCACAATACTTTCTATTATTGAGTCATCAAAAAGTAATCTCCAACTTTCTAGAGGAGTTGTAGGAGGATGTTCACGTGCTAAACCTTTGACGCCTGCTAAAACTTTAATCAAATTGTTTGAGAGTGTTTCACCTTTTTTAGGAGGTGTCTTTGACCATTTCATTTTGTCTTTTTTACCATACCAATAATTTTCTCTTGTTTGTTCATTTTCTGGCGCTATAGCATAGAATATATTGCCCAACTTCTTTACCCATTACTTGAGAATACCAACCTTTCAATGACCACTCCGCTCCCCCAACCTCATATCCCTTCTTGAACTAAACAACTTCCTCTATTCAATACCTCTCTCAACAAGTTCAATAAACATGAATCGCCCAACATACTTAAAAGAAAGCATTTTTGGAAATAAAAGGAAAAACACCATATGATGTAGTTCTCTACACAGACGCCTCAAAAACTTCTTTTGGTGTTGGCTGCTCCGTCACAACCAACCACGAACTAATAGGATCCTATCGGTTGCCCTCAACATGTAGTATTCACACTGGTGAGTTGTATAGCAACTTCCAAGCTTTTAAGCGAATCTCGTCTCATGTCAAGCGCGTCGCCATTTGTACCGATTCACTTTCCTCAATTAATTCACTCAATACTATCTTTACTGACCATCCAATAGTTCAAAACACCCATGACATCTATCAAACTCTCACAGCTCGTGATGTAACAGTCTGTCTTATCTAGCTCCCATCTCACATTGAAAAAACTGACAATGAAAACGCTGACCACCATGCTAAAGAAGCCTCTTCTTCCATCACCACATCAACGTTCCAGCTTCCAGCTGACATAAAACTATTATCCAAAAAGTACGTCAAGGAACAACAGCAAAACAGCCCTTTACAATATACAACCATCAATCGGCTGTCTTTTCCTCGATCTCTCAACCAGGAGAGAAGCTGCTGTCATTAGACGATTGCGGATCAACCATACCAGATACACACATGGTTACTTGATGTCTGCTGAAAACCTTCCCGTCTGCCGTCACTTCAATAGTGCTTTAACCGTTAAGCATATTCTCACCGACTGCCAGGAATACACAATTACATATGAACGCCTAACCTAAGACCAAACCTGAAAGAACTTCATGTTTTAAGATAGTGTATTTATGTATGTCTTTTGTATAGTACCAATGGCGATAGTTGTCAAGTTATTTAAATTCTAATGAAAAAATACCATTGCCTTCCATTATTCAAGAGTTTGGAGATGTCTGTTTAAGACAACGTCATGCAGGGATCGATTGATTGTTAATATTTGCGAGTTATAATCGTGGAACATTGTCATTATAGGACAAAAACAAAATGAAAAGAAGAAAAAAAATATTATCCATAAGCAGCTCCATCTACTTCTATAATTATCCACAAAACCACCATGAAGGACCAGTTCAGCTTTTCAATTCGCAAATCGACACAGAACACAAGGGAGAATAAATCTATGAATATCAGGAATTCAACCTATCCGAGCATTTTTTCAACCAAAAAAAGGCACGAAGACCTCCTTTTGGCTGACCCCGTCAAACCCTGTATAGATTGTGTTGTTTTTCAGCTGAGCAAACGTGTAGAATTTCCCCCATCCCCATATATTTTATACCCTCCGAGTATAAATAAACCTTCCATTAATTAAAGAATCTCACGCGACCACTCCATCAGCTCATGTATTGTGTTTCTTGTGCCTTCATCAATAATTGAAACTTGTTCATAAATTCCAAGGGAATCTTGCTCGTTATTAATAGGTTTATAAACGCAATTTTTGGATTGTATAAGGAGAATAATCCTTTCTGAACGATATTTGGTAGAAAATCAAAATTTACGGTACATTTTAAGTACATTTCAAGAACTGTGGGTTCATTTTTTTAATTTGTATGAATCAATACACATGTGAAAAGAAAAGGATTTTCAGTGTTTCACCGATTTTGTATTCTTGAACTTCCACATGCGAATTGTTCCACATGTCTTGCAAACGAATTAATTCGCGTGAATTGTCCTTTCACATGTGAATATTTTCTTCGATTATAGAATATGTATACTTATTAACCTCTTGTAATGACATTTTTTATTAGTATGAGCACATATTGAAAAGCACAACCACATATCATAAAGAAAATCATTTCGTAGAACGGTGGAAGAATATGTATGAAACACTGCAACATCAACAAGAAGCAGAAAATGCCGCTCAACAAAGACAACATTTTCGGAGATAGTCCAAGAGAAGCTTTGTTTATAAAACACTCCAGATTAACAGAATCTAGCGAGACAAATCAAATGCTGGATAATTTTTCAGTTGCTCTGTCTGAAACTTCAGCGCTATCTGAAGAAGAAAAATAATTAAATCCATATAAGCATACCTTTTTGTATACCATTATAATAATAGGTATATATTCTTCCATTGGGTATTAATTTCTCTAAACCTTTTTGCCACTAGAAGTTACCAAACTAGTATTGGTGGCAATTTTCAGTGTGCGGGATTCAGCCAGGCCAGTGTTAGCAGAGGCATCAATTAAGTGATTTTATTTTATTATCTTTATTTAAAAAAAAACTGTGAAGAAATAAAGACATCTGCGCAGTCCAACATAAATCGCTCTCTTCTAATTTGCTGGAATTATATGTATTGCCGACATACGTCTTCATTTTGGTACACGAGTGAATTTTACAAGCTGAATCGTTTCACCAACAAATTAACTCACGCATTTTCAAGAATTAGCACCCTGATGTGAATGGAAATAATCAACCTCCAAACGAGCGCGAGATTTGTCTTGTTTACAGAGTTCACAGTAGGACAGCCTAATTTTTTTTCCTTCCTTTATTGTAAGCAACGTATAAATGTTAATAGAATGTATGTATGTATGTATGTATGTATTTTGGGGTGACAGTCACTAAGACCTAAAAGATCTATTGTGCCCCCTTACTTCTACTCAGTTTCTGAGGAGAGTCTCAGAAACTAGTAGTTCCTTTACTCCTATTTCCCGGAGGAATTTTAGGATGACTGCAGGCTTCAACTTAGGCAGATGTTCCTCTTCTATCGAGTAATCTCCTAGGTGCTGTGCTCTAGGATTCTAAGTGCTGTGGTCTAGGATTCTGAAGTGCTGTGCAGTTGGAAAGTATGTGGATGGAGCTTTGAGCTTTTTCAGGTGCCCATTCAGGCGACAATGTCCCGTTATGATCCCTGTTAAAACTCTTAGCGCAGTTTTACTTTGACTTATGCATTCTTTTGATCTCAACAGGCTGTAGTCACCCAGAAGAGTCTTTGATTGTATAAGCCCTACTAGACCTTTCCAATGGTCAGATCTTCTCTTTTCCTCGGCTCTAGTTATTTCTTCCATTATTACATTGGGGCTGATTCCGCAAAAGGGTTAAGGCCCCAGAAAGGTATTTCAATCCCCCTCTTTGCTAGTTCATCTGCTATTTCATTTCCTTCTATTCCAGTGTGTCCTGGAATCCATAGTAGGGTGACTATGTTGTTCTCGCCTAGTTCATTGAGTTTGTCTAGGCATTCCCACACCATTTTGGAACTGATTAGACAAGAGCTGAGTGCCTTAATGGCTGCTTCACTATCCGACATTATGATAATCCTTTGTCTTCTGTATCCTTTATCAATATTGAACTGGGCGCACTGGGATTGTTTGGTTCCTGGCCCGAACACTCCTATCCCAGTTCCTTCTATTGCTTTTGAGCCGTCTGTGTACCATTGAATGGCATTCTTTCCAACTGGTAATGGTATTTGGATCCCATTCCCTCTTGTTGCTCAATTCCGTAACGAATTTCTTTGGAAAATTATACTTTTTCATCATACCGTCTTGTGGCACGTCCTAGGTTGTCTGATTTCTAAGAAGTGAGGTGGTGGTTTTTTCAATGATTCCCTCTCTACTTAGTCTGTATCTTGTTCTTTCTGCAACGCTTTCCACCACCATATGTAGAGGTGTGAGGTTGAGAATCACTTCCATGATTCCATGCCGTTGGGCATGTTCTCATTGATCCTGTAATGCATATACAGGTTAGTCTTTGAATTTTGGAGAGGTTTTCCCTCGTCGTAAATAGGCTAGTTCTACTTCTCACTAATAGTAAGATTATTGACATTATTAATAGAAGTTGGATGAATGTTGCTAGAGGGTATTTAGCAGAAAGTACGTCCAAAAAAGTTTCCATTGCTCGCAAGATTCAAATATGCACTGGGGAACCGCACGAAATTGGGGAGTGCTCACTTGTTCATTAATCAGGCTTCAGAGGGCATACCTATGATCGTGGACGCTGAGGGCGAAGGTGTGTCCATCAAATTTGAAAACAGTCAAACTAGTGTTTTACATGCCACAGATTAGGTTATTATACTATTATTACGCCTTACAAAGTCTTTGGAAAACAAAGAACAACAGCAACAACTACTTTTCTGGCTATGTGCCACGGAGAACATTGGAATACACTTTATAGTTAAACGGGATTGCAAGACAAAACCAACCACTTTAGGACAATATCATTTATAGACCGGTTTCGGCGTATTTGCGCCTTATCATTCGTCCATTCATTTGCAGGAAACTGTGAATAAAGTAAATAAATTGTTTTACATGTTCATGAAAACTAGTTTTATCATCATTTGGTATCTAGAGTATTATGCTTTCGTGACTAACGTATTAAATTATGGTGACTAATGTATTATAAGTAATTTATGTAGGTATTGCTACGTTTATAAATAAATATTTCATATAAAAATATCCCACTTTACATACGATGAAATTAATAAAAATCTAAGAATTAGCTTTGCCGAGAGCAAAAAAAATCTTATTCAGGTACTTCCCGGGATGAACGTATATTTACTCACATCCATAAATAACTATTAAAAGGTTTGTTCCCGTAGGAAGTTCCTAACTGGTATGGACATATATTATTGAGTCTGCGCAGTATCAAAAAAGCGTTCAAGCAGAGCCTGAACTCTGATACTGCGCAGACTCAATATGTCCGTAACATGTCCACAACAGTTAGGAACTTGCTACGGGAACAAATCTAAAATCTCTCGTTTTGTCTTGTCCCGGATTCTCAAGATAAGACCGATACGAGGGCTGAATATTCTCGTTATTGTGTATAGGCACTGGATAAATAAGGGGTCTATTCTGTAACTAATCCTTTAAAATTCAGATGCTTATTAAAAATAAGTTTTTAACGGGCCTTTAAAAATTTGTTGTTGAAATGCTATTCTGCAAGTATACATTTTAGAGGACTCTTAAAAATTATATATTTTCAAGGGATCCTTTGAAATTTTGAGTAGAGTATCTGGCAACAGCGCTTTTGTCATTTAATAGCTAATCTTTAATACAAAGAAGGGAGAGTTATTGAAGATGGAAGAAAAACATAATAATATGTATTTGATGGTAACCCACAAATCACTCCACATAAACTGTTTTTGGTTTCTTGCATGCAATTATTATAAGTTATACAGGGTGTTCTCAAATGACACTTACAACGTTTGCATAATATCCCATCTCTTGTGTTTTGTTGGCTGCTTATTGAAAAATTATATTTGAATGGGATTTAATTTAACTTTGTAATTATCTTATTTTTTTCATTGTCATCAATTCTTTCGTGAATAAAATCTCAAGTTTGTGAAAGTATATTCAACAATCTCCTCCCAACGTTTTAGATGCAAATTTGTTCCTGTTAGATATTCTAACCACTAACCATTAGTAGTTTGGTAGTTATTGAAAAAAAATACATGAAAAATATTTTTTCAATTTCATTGGTAAAAAGCGTTCTTCACGTGGAAACCATTGAGGAATACACAATAAAATAAAAATAGCTTCAAATGCCAGTGGCGTGAAAAATGGGAGGGGAAAGTAAATATATTCTTTCAAATGTACTCCATTGGAACAAGAATTGAAATATGCCCTTTTGCATTTAAAAATGACATGCCAAAGGTCGAATCAATTTATTCATCCATTTTAAAGTTATCAAATTAAAACATTTAAATTTTCATAACTGCAGCACCCAGTATATCGAAAAGTAAATAGATCCTAGACTCCTTGATCCTTATATCACTTTGTCCAATTTTACGAGAGGTATCTACATGAAAACGTTGTAAGTGTCATTCGAAAATACCCTGTATTATAGTTATGTTATAAAAAATGTCACGGGCGCCAAGAACGACCGAAAAACAATAAAGTTTTTTCACATTTTTCTTGACACTTCCTTGGAAAAAAGAAATACTTTTAAATAAATTAGTAGGTATTTGAAAGGAATCACTTAAGTCCCTAATACTTTTTTGGTGTAGGTAATCTAAATTATGCCCAAGAATAATATTATATAAAGATTGTTAATTTAAATTATTTCAAATATAACCTAACAATGTTTCTCACTTTTTGTGGTTTGCAATTAATTCTTCAATCAAGGCTTCACCAGAAACATCTACAGACGCCATTCTTGTTACCGTTATTATTTGAAGGCACACTTTAACATCTCTTTAAAAATAATAGTTTTAACAGGCTATTTTGAAGGAATCCTTTAAGAATTTAAGGGAAATATGGTTAGCGAATACCGATTTGATTAACGGCCTCTAAATTTTAGAGGAAGAGTTACAGAATAGGGCCCTAAGTCTGTTATTCAAATTATCTTTGTATAATGATCAACAAAATACTACACACATTATTTATGAAGATTTTGGTAAATATCATCCACAGAGAAAAAAGATTAATAAACAAAAACCGCATTATTCACGTATACCATATAAACAAACTATCATTTTGCTAGTATCGATGTATTTCCAGCGTTTTCTGTAAAAGCTATCAAACGTTTTCAAATAAACATCAATTCAACATGAAAAAACAAATTTCGTTAAAATCTCAATATCATATTCGATTTACATCGCACATGACAATTACTTTTGTTCGTTGACAGTTCCGCAAATATTTTCATTCTATCAATATTCATATTTCATACATATATGCTGTTGCGTACGTATTTCGAATGAATTGGATCGGTTTTTTTTTCTCATTCATTTGTACGCAGATTAATCTTTTATTGGAAAAATTTATTGCTATACGCGATTTAAATAATAAATATTTGATTTGTTTATGGGAACATTCATTTTTGCTTAACAAAATCTACAGATAAAAAAAAGACATCTGCAGTCATAACAGCTGAAAGAATTGAACAACAAGAGACTCCACACCCAGAGAAGTGAGGATAATCTGACAATACTTGTATTGGAGCTAATGCTAGAAGCTCTGGAAATGGTATAAGAAGCAATGCCCAACTGTAAATCCTGCAAAAACTACGCACATTTCCCTCAAAAGAAAAAGTTCCAGATATTGAAACTGCCAAGCTTCTTCAACGTACATCTGGGTCTAAGCATCTAGGCCAAGTACCTGGGTATAATTCTGGATGCACAACTAACATCAACTAACTAGCTCAAATCTGCTGGGTAAAACAAATGAATTGAGAATAGCCCTTATTGTTGTATAATGGGCGATAAAAAACACATGTGGACTGAATTCACGGATCGTCCACTTGCTATACACTACTGTGATGAGATCCATGGTCACCAATGGTGCCATGGTCTTTTGTCCAAAAACAGATTAGGAGAAAGGTTGACAAGAGCTATTAAAACTTCAGAGTCTGGCTTGTTTGTCCTTAACGGATGCGTATCAACCCGGATGCGCATCTCTAGGATAGTTTGCAACCGTATTTCACGCAGAAATCTACAATATCAATACAAACGAACATCGAAAGGGGGTATAGTTGCAAGAAAACTGTAGAAGTCTTCTGAAGTCATTTGGGGTCTACCATATAGTTTCTGCCTCCTGTGGTCCAGCATCTCACAGTTGCATAGTATTTGCAGATCTGTTTCGGTATCCTTTTTGCATCTTCTGCATGTAAGGTCTCCGTTATACAGCCCTAGTTTGTTCAGGTGCTCCTTTGTGGGAAAGTGTTCCGTAAGTAGCCCCGTTATGGTGCGTAGTTTGTTCCTGCTAATTGAGAGCAGTTCTTTCGCTACTTTTTCTGATGGTTCTTTCATAAATTCCTTCCCATTTATTGTGTTGTTTTTTTACCCACCCTTTCAACCATGACCTAGTTGAGCATCTGGGAATACCATGCCCCAGATAGAATTAATCTAGGACTTCCTACAAAAATTCTGAACCCTGGCAAACCATAATAGAGTGACACTTGAGGGGTTCCCTGGAAGGCAATAAATCGGCAAATGTCCTTGCAAATCAATGGCCTGAAACTGCCTCTGGGATACCAAAAACTACTGCACGGAGGTGTACATATCGGTGGAAACACAACAAACAAGTCAAAAAACCCTCGGAGCTGCTGACTAATGAAGAATTGAACCTCAGCTATGCCAAATGAGGAAATTGGGGACATTTCTCACCAACGGTTACTGTAGTCTAAAGAGGCACATGCATACAATTCGCATATTCTTGAAGGTGCTTGAAAGAAGAGGGAAACAGCATAATACAGTCGAGTAGCGGCATGTCACATTAGCATTAAGCATGTCGGTGACACCATCCTACTGTTCAACGGTATTTCAAAGTGAGCACTTTTGCTACTTTCCATTTTCCAATAATGTGATTATATCCTTTGTTCAAGTTAAAAATTGAAAAGCCCTTAGATAATTTATATAAAATTGACCCTAATGGTCGTTCAATAACCTATAAAATAGAATACTGGTCGTATAGAATCTATTAAGAACGGGGAAAAAGCTCTCCTATAACTAACTTCTCGAGAGAACATACTTTTTCACTGGGGTTGTACACTTTGCAGTTTTATCTACTCAACTTATTGGTCGGCGATAAAAAAAGTCAATAACACGAATGGGACATAATTTCATTTTCATATGCTTTTTTTGAATTTTGGTAGTTTGATGAGCAGCAAAACTGAAATTCTAAATAATAAAGATAGAAATAGCATTCCACAACTTCGCTTCAATTTATCTAGAAGAAAAACATGTTGATAATAATTAGCTTTCTGTTTTCCTGCTCTGGTTGATTTGCTATTTTTAGATGAACTGAAGAAAAAAAAACAGAGAATATCAATGTACCGCATAATTGAGAAATACGATTCGAATTTGTTGAATGCCATTTCGATTTTAGTGCGATTTGTTTTCTTTATAAATCAACCATCAGTAAGTCACCAAGATAAGATTATATACAGGCCTGGTCTTAATTTTTACCCTTATTACTCCTGACTTGCAACAACATTTAGGTCATTTTGTATGCAACAAATCTAAAGAATGCAGTAAAATTGAGAGTTGAAATTTTAACAAAATATAACTTGGACCTTTGTCTTGGAGATAAGGTATTTTGATCAAGTTTCAGATTGTTATGAAAAATATAAATAAGCCATCAAGTGATGGTGTGATTTTGACAGTTTAGACAATTTGTGGTCACTAATTTTGCAAACGAACACTTTCGTACATTAGTTCAGCTGTTCCACCGTCTTGATGGATGGCGCTATGTGGAATTTCAATGACAGAAGACGACGGTCAAATGTTGTTGTCCTGTCATGTGTTTTGTGTATATAAAAACATTTCAAATCACTTATTTATTGTTGATGCGAAAAGTGAGGAATTATTGTTCGAAAGCAAGGTTAACGCGCGACGCGAAGCGGAGCGGAACAATAATTCCACTTGCAATACATAAAACATTTTTTCTACAATCATTTGAATATAATTTATAACTAAAAAAAATTGATAAATTCATACCTCTTATTTCAAGTAGGTACCTGTCAAATAAAATTTTAAACGTATAATTATTATTGTCAATAGTGTCAATGTACTTCTTCTCATTCTACAATTGGGAACGCCTCATCCAGCCAGTATATGCAAAATATTCAGAACGTGGCACAACAATTAAGCACATAAACAAAAACAAAATTAATACGGTAACATCGCAATCACACAAATTAATTATTTAAAACATTAAGGACTTAACAAAACAGCGATTTATTAGATTGTAAAAGATTTTCAGAAGACAAAAACACTCCCTAGCCAGGTTGCTCTATGATGTCTCTGTCACTGCTACTGTCACTGTCAATACAATTATGTTTGTAGTATAGGTTGTTATGGGCAACGAGCGTTTTACAATTCCTTACGCTCGGCGAGCGTAAAGTATCTCTCCTCAAGAAACGTCAACTTTTCGTTGTCAATAGCAAGCGAAAAAGCCTACTTTTCAATGTAATTGTAGAAAAAATAATTTTCATGCTGGAAAAGTGAATTTGTGTGTTCGTAAATGTTGTTTATTTTCATGTCACATGTGCTCCACCGCAAGTACCCATTGTGTTCAGTGCAGGGGACAAGGTGTAAAATAAACCACAAATGTTTCGAGTTTTGTTCACGTTTCGAGGTTTGTGTACCTGTGAGGAAGCCTCTCTTAACGGTGCAAAGAAGGCCTAGCATAACTTTTTCTACATAATCTACATTATTATTGCTTCACTATTTTGAGCTTTGAGATCTACATTTAGGCGGCTAAGTCCTGTTGGGAACCTGTTCAAACTTTTAGTGTAGTATTACGCATTTCTTTGTTCTTGTTTGATTGTAGTTCCCCATGGGTATCTTTGAATGTCTATATTAGATCCTATCCTTTTAGATATTTCCAATGGCGTTTCCTATTTTTTCTCAAGAGCTGTTTGACTTCCTATGGCGTGAATTTTCGCTTGAAAACTACCCAGCTACCTAACAGCACTGAATTTGATCAAAATATGTTCAATTGCCAACACAACACTATAGGATAGATGGAATACCAAAAAGATCTTAACAGACACATTTCTTTCCAAATTATCCGGTAGAAAACAACATTTGACGTTGAAACGACTACACCTGGTTTTAATAATACTGAGCGCTAAAAGCATAAACTTCAATTTTCCCCGGTACCCTTTCCTATCTACCAAATATCTTATTTATAAATACAAAACGAATTTTAGATGCTCCTTAAGTGCGGTCGGAAGTTTTCTAACAACTTTATGCTTTAAGCGTACTATTTTTTACTATATGCGGAATTTCACTTTAAGCACCAACAGCCTACATGTTCGGTAGAGTTTGTGTATCTTATTCATGTGACCATGAATAAATTGTTCAGTATAACAGGAAAACGAGTAGCTAAAAGGGTATTGTCATTATTACGTATCATAGGCCAGTCCGGCACTGTCTTATTACGTATTACGAGTTGAGGGTGTTTTTGGAACTTTAGTTCTTTACGCCAGGTTATGTTTGAGCGACCAGGGGTCGCGACGCAAAAGATCTGACCGTTACGCGTTACGTTACGCTGCGTTATGTTACATTGCTTCGTTATGTGCCTTGCTTTTGCGTGCTTGTGCCTCCTTAGTCTCTCTCTCGTTTACGAAGCAGCGATTCATAATAATAAATATACTCATACCCGGATTCGAACCCGGGCCGCCCGCGTGCAATGCGAGCATTCTAACCACTGAACCATTGATGCTATATTGAAATTCTATGCAAAGCTGGTATTCGCAGTGCTAGTGATCTACTTGAATTTGTTCGGATAAATTTTTACTATTATTTCCATAATTTTTTTTGCGCGATTAAGGGGTCTAGCTACTTTTCGAAATACAGGGTGTTGAAATTTTGAAAACTTGAATGTTTTAATTCGATAACTTTAAAATGGATTGATAAATTGATTTGACATTTGGCAGGTAGTTTTTAAATGTAAAAGGGCATATTTTGAAAGAAATTGTAGTTTGTTCAACTAGTGTGGATATGATGGCCATATCGCACGAGGACGAAGATGAAGCACGACGCCGTAGGCGGAGTGCTCAATCGTTCAAGTGCGATACGGACAATCCACACGAGTCGAGCAGCATATTTTTTCTACGACCCACTTAGGAAAAAATCTAGAAAATAAAAATTTCTATAAACTGTAATTATAACTTCAAATTAAAAGTTTAATAATTCAATTTTATGTTTCCACTAATTTTGTGGTAAACGAATGTCCAATTTGTATAATGCTACGGTTTCCTTTTTTAAATATACGATGCTGTTATAAGTAGATGTTGCCAGTCGGACTCCCTCATGGAGGGTACCGTACCATTATCTATAATAATGAATATTCTGCTAAATATTTCAAACGTCTACCTGTTGTCGTTATTAATATCAAGCAGAATGATTATTTAAAAATAAAATTAACAATAGAAAAAAATTCCTCGCGGGGAATCGAACCCGGGTCTACCGCGTGAGAGTCTGGTGTGCTTACAACTCAACCACCAAAGAATATGCAAATTGTTTATCTATAACGTCAGATGTATTACATAACTTTTGCTTTAAAGGAACTAAAGTTCCTACCGTGTGTCCCGCGACACGTTCTACCTTTTTTTAAATTAAACTTCATTAATTAACATTTATAATACCATCATGGACCATCTAAGTAATGAGTAGCCTTTATAACTCAAAACCTACGCCAATTATTGACTTTCATTAGTTGAAAGTTGAATTTGCAACGACTCGCCTACATGAGAATCACTGGTGCAATGAGTTGGAGCCTCTTCGCAGCTTTAGACTTTCCTCAACTACACATGTACGGAGGATCACTCTGGAAAATGTCGATAGGTCTGAGTTAAGAAAATGTTAAAAACCCGTCGATCTAACACAACATCTTGAGATACTGAGGAACAATATTCTAAGGGGGACACTAAACAAAAGATTTTCAGTACATCTCAGGTCTTCCATATATGGGAACGGGTTTTTACTCCCCTTTCGTCGAAAACCTCAGCTTAGTTAGATCTTCGCAGTTTCCTTATCTTCTTGGCAAAACCTGCATATGTTTGTCTCGGCCAACCCGATGTTATTCGTATCTAACCTAACCTAACCCAAATCTACAATGCCCGTCAGGAGCCCAACCAGCATCCTGATTGTTCTCCGTGAATTTTGGAGAGGGTATTTTATGGACTCTTTGGCCTGCTTTGTTTATTTTTTGCAGCTTTGAGCCAACGGGAGCACATCATGCCCCTTCATGCCACTCTGTCAGTTATGACTGTTTTGAAGTTTTTCCCGTTTCGCACCATAACGTGTAGTCTGTTAATGGGCGCTTGACATCTAGTCAGGCTTCGCCTCATATGAGGAGCGGGTAAACATAAAACACGGCTCTTTCAACTGCGCATGACTCAAGACTTTGCCAAATTTAGTAGTAACATAACAATATTGAAATAAATATGTAAATATCAGAAGTATAAAACTAGAAAAAAAAAACAAGAAAACCCAGGCCCAAACCCAGTTGATCAAAGTGTAACTATGTATAGAAATATCAGAAAATAAGAAATAAAAAAATGAAAAAAAAAACAAAAAAACCCAGCACCCAACCGGGTTTCGAGCCTACGACCTCTGAGTTGTGAGCTCAATACCCTATACCAACTGCGCTAATCAGCTAACATTCAGTCACATCGAATAGAAGGTTAAAGGCTGCTTGGACGCATGCGCACCTCAACTACAAAATTTGACGTGGTGGGTGGAGCCGTGTTGTATGTTTACACGCTCCTCTCATATGTGGATGTGAACTGGTGGCAGATTAAGGCCCGGTTGGACATTGAGCGTTTAGGGTGGGATTAACTACATACAGTGGTTCAATGAACAAAGTGTGTTCTACCATACGGATTTAGGGATAAACTCGCCGGAAAAGCTTTGTTAAAGTTAAGTCATAGATTTTGGTGGCTTAAGGCAACAAAGGTAAGTTTAGAGAAATCATAACATAATAGTTATTTATGTACCAAGGGTATAAATAGATGTTTATGCCCTGAGGGCGACGACTTACGAAGCCGAGTGCCTCTGGCCGGAGGGTTTGTAAGTCGCCCGAGGGTATACACATCTGTTTATGCCTGCGGTACATACAAACTTTTATGTCATACTAGTTCGTTATTGCAATCCAATCTCAATACAAATCAGTGTTTTAAAAAATCCGGCTTGAATTAATAGGTGGATGTTGACAAACGTAAATGTCATAAAATGACAATAAATTTTACTGACGAAATTATTGAAAAAGCAAAGGAAGCAACTGTAAATCTGTTGCCAAAAAAGTCTAAGGAAGCTTACGACATGGTTAAGTTAAGTTAAGTTAAGTTAAGTTGAACAACAAATGATTTCTCTTTATGCCCGCGTGGGCCATAAAGTACGACATTAGATAGTTGGTAAATAAGCAATAAAAACACAATAATGAACTAGTATGACATAAAATTTATTTTTGTTCACCTACCTGATATGATTGTGTGTTGATGTTTCTATTTTGAATAAAGTGTGAGAAAATGGATTATAGGCTGCACATTGCTTGAGTCTGTTTTCAAACGATCATGCTGTGGTTCTGAAAAACCATAATCTTCATTTGAGAGATGAATCTCAAGTTCTGTCTAGATGAGGATAAGAGCTATGTCATTACTGTGTCCATCACTTAGACACAGGACAGAGGTTTTTGTGAAAACTCCATATTTATGCCCAGGAAATTACCTGCATCGCCTCAAAATTCTGCGGACATGCCATGCATTCTTGTTTCCCCCCATTTTTCATATTTTTTTTCTTTTTTAAAATCTGGGCGCTTTTGAAGGAGGCGCCTCTTTCAGCGTTGAATTCTTCCTCCACTACGAGCCAATAGTCATTTTTTTCTGTATTTGTGATAGCATCAGTTTTTTTGTTTTCCAAAATGCCTTCATATCTTTTTACAAAATGGTCTAGCAGCGTTTCCTCCCTTGGGGTAAAGTTCACTAGCCAAAGTTTTACTTTAATTTTCGAGTTCATTTTTCAACAGAAATCAGAATGTTCAGCAAAAATAAATTAAATTCGCAACCTCAACTTAAATCTCAAATCCAAGAAAATACACACCACCGACATAGCCTCAAAGTAATTTTTTTTTTCTCTCTCATTTTTGGCTGTAGGCGTTGCAACAGAGTATATCTAAGGCACCGGAATCCAGTGTTGCCAAATGCTTTATATAAAAAATCAAGCTTGGTTAAACTCTAGTTCGGAGAGAATTGTACAACTGTATGGGAAATTGAACGGATGTTTAGGAATTTGTTGGGTTTAGCTAAGTTGGGCTTTAAGCTGTAATTGTACAACTTTTAATAGACTTGTAATATAATCTAATCTACATAAAGGAGAAATTAATAAACCCGGGATAATGAAGGGAAGCCTGAACGTAATTAGTTTGAAAATGCAGTTTAAAGGATGAAATTTTGATTTGAAAAATATTTGCATCTTTTAATTTAATTTTGTTGAATGATAAAATTTGTTTAATAATAAAGTGCCATGGATGATTACGATAAAGTGCATCAGTGCACCTCAACAAATCACAATAAGAAAACTACTCCAATAAAAATCTCAACGGAGTAATTAAATTTGAAGAATGTAATTAAGAAAATTCCCGTAATATCCTATAAAAGTTGTTATAAGTATTCGAGCGGCATCTCGCGATTAAAGATGTAAATACGGCTTGTAAAACATTTAAGCAAAATGTCACATCTCGATGTCGGGAGTTTTTACGAGATGAGGGTGATGGTTCGATGCAAATTAGATTTGCGGGTTTACTAGGGAAACAACAGATGCGGATTCGAAAGAAATTCAGATTAACTTCTTCGTTATCATTATTAAGTTAAATATGTATATTGAGTGGAGTTTCCTTGTTTTTCTATATAATTAATGTAGGGATCAGTATGCCGTTGATAAATTGAATCGCAATACTTAACTTCCACTTCCGCTAAGAATGTATTGCCAACCGATGAAACTGAATACTATGTAAGGCTGGCTTTGCACTAACTAGGAACAAGGCCAAGTTCACAGATATATAAATACATATGACTACATTAATAAATAGGGTAGAAGGATTGTTTTTCCTTTTGCATACCTTCCTAAACTTCTTGGGAAAGGTTGTTGAGTCCTTTGTGCTTAGCTTTACAATTTTCACAATTATTTAGTTTTATTCTATTCTGAGAGGGATCTTAACTGATGCCAATCATAAGTCAATCCATTTTCCAAAAACTGGACATTTACTACTTTAAATATTTTTGACCTGTGGCTTTTTAGGCTTAGTGTAGTGTCAGTTATTGTTTTATTTATACTCTTTAAATTATTATGGGCAAAACAAGACTTGATCCTCTACCCTTATCATGTAATAATAGTAATAATAATTCATGAAAACTCTAGCCTGGATCCTCTCCGCCACTTGAAATGAACGTACCTTTTTGTATGGAATCTGTGAGGCTTTGGGTAATCCACGGAATTCGCAATACATTTGAAATTCTTTACTTTTAAAAATGGATGCATTGTCCGGAACTGTTTCCAATGGATACCCATGTACCCACTGCAATAATATTTTCTAAAAATCTAATCGTCGTTGAACTATTTGGTGCATCCTTCAATATTTCAACTTCTGTCCATTTTGATTTCGCATCTATGCATACTAAGGCATGTCTCAAAAGGACCTGCGATGTGAATTCTCTCCCAATTACCTGTGGGTAAATCCCATCCTAGTCGCCAATTATCATAATTCTGAGAAGGATCCAATCTTTAGGAAAATAGACATTCACTCACTACTTAATATATTTTTGACAGTTCTCTATGAGATATTCCATATCCTTTCATGATTAATATCAACAAATCACAGCATCAAGTCAAGATTTAGACTATACTATTATACCCATGCCAGGCCTAAAAATAGCTGACTGAATCATGCTCTGTTTGAAAATCAGATGTACCATCTTCGATTGGTAGATGATAAAATAGCAGAGCCTATTACACTTTAAGCCTGCCCAGCCGATACCCACATCAAGATCCTGATGTTTAGTAGGGTCTCTCCCGTCCTTGGACCTGGAATATCAACCACCAAATCAATTAATAGTCTTTTCCAACAAGCTACAATTGTGTCATAGCTGCTACTAAATTGAAACTTTCCTCTGTATTCAAT
>CAJUYG010001809.1:66697-84313 GCA_910591675.1 Galerucella calmariensis | reverse complement strand
TTAACATACAAGGTGGGCTCCACCCATGTTAAATCTGAGGTATAAGTGAGCTCCGCGGTAAAATGGGCTCCGATATACGGAGCCCAACTTACCAAGTCCTAAAAAATGCATCAGCCACCTTATATTTATGTCTAGATTGATTTGACATAGTTTTCAGAAGGAGCTAGTTTTGGCCGTTTTTGTGAATTTGTATTTTTTTGTAGTGCGCGTGTATATTTCTAGATGGCGATGTGTTGAAAACTTGATATACATTGTATGTCATATATTTAGGTCAAAGTAGGATCCGATAAACTTGGCACTGCCGCAGTTGAGTACCCCATTACTTTAGCGGTCGGAGTGAGCTCCTTTTGATGGTATTTCATTGAATACATAAAGAATTACAGTATTGGTAAATGTTTATTATAGTTAAAGTATTATTCAAGAAAATCGAAGCTATGAGCAGAATAGTCTATTTAAAAAAATAAATTCAGGAATTGGATATTAATACAAGAGCTCTCAAGTAATTCGACATTTTGAATGATCCAGAAACGGGAGCTTTGGATTGGTCAGTTTTTTATGGAATATGAATTCAATTTATTATTACTTCCATTAGTTCAGATAATATCACTTTGTCATTTTGAATATTGAAAGGCATTCAAAATCGTTTCATTTACACTGTTTTTCTTACTGATTCGGGCTTGGAAACTTTTCATTATATTAAAATTGGAGAGTGTTGAATTAATAATCTACTCGTTCAGATTATAATTTTACTGGTTCTATACATAAGTTTTTATTGACTCCGAATAATCACGATGTTTATTTTGTTTTTTTGTTTCATTGCCTTCTTGTTCCTATTTATAATTTTTCAATTTTCCATATAGATTTCGGTTTTTTTACCTTATGTTTAAAGATTATTTCTACTGGTTCCAATTTTATTGCAAGATATATAGACTGAATGAATGTAACCAAATGTTACGTCAGGAACACAGAAAGGCACAAATATACAGGTTGTCCCATTAATAATTTTGAATGCGACGTCACGTGACCAAATACAAATACCTCATTGGGTAACACAATAACAAGAAAAGATACTATATATTACTTCTCATTTTCATAGCTAACTTTGATATATTATCTTTATCTTATTCACAGTAATTACTAAAACTAAGATTTCCAACGTTTGATAACTCAAAAACGGTATATGGTAAAGGTAACATATTATATATTTTTGAAATCAGAGGAAAAAGACCATTTCAAAAATGTGAAAATATACAGGGTATCCCATTTGAAAAAAAACTATTATTGGAACTTTAGTTCTTTTTGCCAGGTTATGTTTGAGCGACCAGGGGTCGCGACGCAAAAGATCTGACCGTTACGCGTTACGTTACGAAACGTTATGTTACATTTCTTCGTTATGTGCCTTGCTTTTGCGTGCTAGTGCCTCCTTAGTCTCTCTCTCTCTCTCGTTTACGAAGCAGCGATTCATAATAATAAATATGCTCCTACCCGGATTTGAACCCGGGCCGCCCGCGTACAATGCAAGCATTCTAACCACTGAACCACCGATGCTATATTGAAATTCTATGCAAAGCTGGTATTCGCAGTGCTAGTGATCTACTTGAATTTGTTCGGATAAATTTTTACTATTATTTCCATAATTTGTTTTGCGCGATTAAGGGGTCTAGCTACTTTTCGAAATACAGGGTGTTGAAATTTTGAAAGCTTGAATGTTTTAATTCGATAACTTTAAAATGGATGGATAAATTGATTTGTCATTTGGCAGGTTGTTTTTAAATGTAAAAGGGCATATTTTGAAAGAAATTGTAGTTTGTGCAACTAGTGTGGATATGATGGCCATGTCGCACGAGGACGAAGTTTGAGCACGACGCCGTAGGCGGAGTGCTCAATCGTTCAAGTGCGATACAGACAATCCACACGAGTCGAGCAGCATATTTTTTCTACGACCCACTTAGGAAAAAATCTAGAAAATAAAAATTTCTATAAACTGTAATATACCCAACTTCAAATTAAAAATTTTACAATTCAATTTTATGTTTCCACTAATTTTGTGGTAAACGTACAGTTCTTGGAATTTGTATAGGGCCACGGTTTCATTTTTGGAACTTTCGAAATACAGGGTGTTGAAATTTTGAAAACTTGAATGTTTTAATTCGATAACTTTAAAATGGATGGATAAATTGATTTGACATTTGGCAGGTAGTTTTTAAATGTAAAAGGGCATATTTTGAAAGAAATTGTAGTTTGTGCAACTAGTGTGGATATGATGGCCATATCGCACGAGGACGAAGATGGAGCACGACGCCGTAGGCGGAGTGCTCAATCGTTCAAGTGCGATATGGACAATCCACACGAGTCGAGCAGCATATTTTTTCTACGACCCACTTAGGAAAAAATCTAGAAAATAAAAATTTCTATAAACTGTAATATAACTTCAAATTAAAAATTTAACAATTCAATTGTATATTTCCACTAATTTTGTGGTAAAGGAATGTCCAATTTGTATAATGCTACGGTTTCCTTTTTTAAATATACGATGCTGTTATAAGTAGATGTTGCCAGTCGGACTCCCTCATGGAGGGTACCGTACCATTATCTATTCTATAATAATGAATATTCTGCTAAATATTTCAAACGTCTACCTGTTGTCGTTATTAATATCAAGCAGAATGATTATTTAAAAATAAAATTAACAATAAAAATATTCCTCGCGGGGAATCGAACCCGGGCTTACCGCGTGAGAGTCTGGTGTGCTTACTACTCAACCACCAAAGAATATGTAAATTGTTTATCTATAACGTCAGATGTATTACATAACTTTTGCTTAAAAGGAACTAAAGTTCCTACCGTGTGTCCCGCGACACGTTCTACCTTTTTTTTTCTCTAAAAGTAATAATAACGATGATAGGGGGTGGGTAATTTATAATGAATAACCCTGTACCTTGAATATACCATCAAACTTTCATTTGTCTAAAACAATGGCTGAGTAATTGACAAAAATATATTTGATTTCTCATTACACTAGCACCCTGTATCTCAGACACCTTATCATTCAGTTAAGTAATTTTATCTCCATTTTTGAACATACGGTTACAATATGGCCCATAATTTATGAATTATCCTGTATAAGCAGTTTCATAATGCAGTTGAAAGTTGTTTTATCTAGTGTTCAAACAGTTAAACAGGGTGGCTCCAAATGACACTTACAACGTTTGCATGTAGATACCCCTCGTAGAATTGGACAAAATGATATAGGTAAGATTAGTTAGTTAGTAACTGGAAAAATACAAGGAAAATGTTTCATTTCCTTAGTGCATGATCTTGCATACTTCATGAAAACATTGAGAAATACAAAATGAAATAAAAATAGCTTCAAATGCCAGTGGCGTAAAAAATGGGAAAGGAAAGGTGACATATATTATGACTCCAGATGTACACCACCGGATCAAGAATCAAAACATGTTTTTTCATCAAAATATGCCTTTTACATTTAAAAACAACCTGCCATATGTCGAATCAATTTACTAGTCTTAGAATTGAGTTGGACACTTGGACGTATTAACAATTTTACTGACCAGGTCGAGTACAACATTATATAAAAGTTTCAAAGAAATTTACCAGGGAGTCGTCACTTTTCATAAAAAAGTGCAAGGTCCTTCTTCGAAACTATCAATACTGAACTAATTAGTGGCGCATAAATGCATCAATCAATTATGTGAATATATTTTTCCATAAACATATACTAGTTCGACTATCGAGCTTATTTTTGTCTTTATATGATATGCTAATATGCTAATTTATAGGTATCATTACTCTTCCAATCATTATATATAAAACTCTTCATCTTCAATATGACAAACATTTTTTGTTTCCCATAGGTGTTGTTTCAAACTCACAAATGCAGTCTCGGATTATAATTTTCAAAGGAAAAGGCCTATCGCAATCGTTTTATACATTGTCAATACCTAACAGGCAATTTTGGTTTTTGTTGTATTTATCAACTGGCGGATAGTGGCAACGCCGCAAGGAGTTCGTATTGCCTGAAATGCTTCATATACGGAGCCTACTTTGCTTTGAAGTATGCAAATATACACCAACGGAGCCTACCGTAGCCGTTACATATACCGGATCCCACTACGACGTCAACTTGTATAGTGGTATACATCAAATATACGCTAGGAGCCCAAATTAGACTACAGGTATAACGGAGTTCACAATAGCCTGCAACAGTATATATATAGATATATAGAATATATATATATATATATATATATATATATATATATATATATGTATATATATATATATATATATATAGATATATAGAATATTCTTTATGCCGTAGTTAGCCATACCAATTGGCAAATCGCGGCATAACGCGGGCGTGTGAACGTACTGATAAGCCAGCCGTATGCCAATAAAAATCGATGAAGTGTCGGTCTCCTTCAAAGGGAGTCAATAAGAACTTACAGTGGGGATATGCCAACCATTGGCATTTTGCGGCTTCAGTTGTGATTTAGACAGTCCGCCAGTTAGCTTCCAAATGCCGCTAGTTCACAACCCACTTCATCCAAATCAGCATGCATATACTCCGGGAAGGTCTACTGATTCGGCCCTTCACCAAGTGGTTGGCAGAATCGAAAGATCATTGGACAACAAAGAATCCACCCTGGGTATATTCATAGATATCGAGGGAGCGTTTGATAAAACAAACTTTCCAACAAATACCCAGCAACTCAACTCCAGGAATGTACCTGTGGCAGTAGGAGAATGGATACTCAATATGCTCTCTAGTAGAGCAATAAGTATCAATGTAGAAGACATCACAGTAAGAGGACTGGTCACGAGGGGATGTCCACAAGGAGGAGTCTTATCACCCCTTCTGTGGAACATAGTCCTAGACACCCTGATTAATCACCTTAACAAGAAGGCTCAGGATGTGGAGTTTACTCGGGAGCACTAAGCCTCAAGATTAAGTGGGGAATGGGAAACAGTACCAGCGTGGTTCAAACAGAACTGGGTGGTATCTCAATTGCCACAAAAGAACTAACCAGAAGAGGAGTTTCTGGCAAAAACATAATAATCTGCACTAATAGTAGACAAGCCCTATTAGCCTTGAACAGACAACATGTTATATCGAGGCTAGTACTAAAGTGCCACCAAGATTTAGCTGACGCCTCGGCAGATAACAATATTATCCTAAGGTGAGCTAAAGGGCATGACCGGAGTAAAGGAAATCGCATTGCTGATTCTTTAGCCAGGAAAGCCGATGGACTACAAATTCTAGGACCCAGTAACACCTACGGCCTAACGACTTTGACAATTGCGGAACTAGCCAAACGTTACACCCATGCTCAATCCCTTGAGAGATGGGATGGAATCAAAGGATGCAGTCTTGCCAGGATCACCCTGGGCGACCCAGGGAAGCAGGCGCCGGAGAAATATTTGGCGATGACCAGGAAAAACGTACGTTTAACAGTAGGATTTCTGACTGGTCACTGTCACCTAAGGAAACACCTCCATACTATGGGGCTAGTGGACACACCTCTATGCAGGATGTGTGAACAGGAAGATGAAACTGTCAGGCATGTCTTATGCGAGTGTCCGGAGTTATCGTCAATAAGAGAGTGTGTGTTCGGTGAGACTTGGACTACACCTGCCGATATAAAGGAGATGTCTCCTAGTGAGTCACTGACAATGACCTAGGAGGACAACTCCTCGGGAGGATGTAGAATGGGTCACATGTGGCCTAAGTGCTGTGAGCCTACACACTCACCCTCCCTACTCTACAGATACAGATACAGCTTCCAAATGAATTGAACGAATGAGAATTTGATAAATTTGTTGAATCTATAACGGGATCGTATTGTTTTGCACAGTTTTGACGTTTGCACAGACGCTGGCTTTGCCAATCTGGTTTTACCAATGGAAAATCGCAGTACAGTTGGACGCGCCTTTAGGTAGCTACTAATAGCCGCCAGCAATCTCTGCGGATGCTAAAGCCGCCCAATGTGACTGCCGCTTAACATAATACAATCATAATTAATGTTTTATTGTTATATTCAATGGGAGTCATTTGAAATTACACAGTTACAAAAATAATAATTTTTTGTAAATAAAATATAAATTACACCACGTTGTTTGGAAATCGGGATTGAGCTTGTACAGTGGTGTAGAGATGACGGGATACCGAAATGGCTCCGGTAACGTACCGGATACGATCCGCTTATTGTCATGGTACGGGACGGTATGGTGAGCAAAGATCTTGAATCGGTTCATCAGTTTCGATGCACTTTGGTTTTGGGAGCCTTAAAAAAGATGAGGAAGATTGAATAAAAGACACGAAACGTTAGATACAATGTTTTTATTAAACTCTGGATATTTTTATCTATCTATTATAACAATATCAGTACCAATGTAACACATTAATATAATGTTCATTAATATATTATTTACTACTACTTCCAATAATGCAACTATATTTTTATTATTATTATAAATTAAAATTCTTATATTTGTATGTTATATATTTATGTATATAATATTGATATTGGTCTTAATTTTTATCAGTAGAATGTGTGGAGTTAGTGAAATATAAAATTTTGAAGTAGATTTGGAGCTTTCATTAAATCAAACCACAATATTATTTACATTTTTTTGATATCAGTTTCTTGAAAAATATTTGGATTAGTTTTTGTTGGTATAGATCTCAACATACTTTTAGATTTAAACGTTGAAGTGGAAATACCAAAAAAAAAATATTGTGGTTTTATATTCCAAAAAATTACCAAAATGAATAAATAATACACCACAAGGGAAGATAGACTTAGGTAGTACTGCCGTATTTGATGTAATGATACCAATTGGAAATTTGGAGAGTTGTGGAGAACAAAAATTCAAACATGACTGGAATGCGGAATTTGGTTCAAAGACAGAGTTACAAACAACACCCTTCAATCTCTTCCGCAATAACATGGTGTTGTTAAATATAATTACTTTGACTTTTTTGAATAGTATTGACAGTACCACCTCGAACAAAAATCTGATAACAATAATTATTGTACAAACTTATATTTGTTGTTAAAGGAACATATATAAAAATATTGTCAGGCCAAAATTCTCGATCACCTTTCTGCTTCATAGAGTCTTCAATTATTTATCACCACTACGACTAAGTTCAGTAACAACAAAAATATTTAATAATCCAGACTGCTTCGGAATTTTTATTTCGAATTACACTCATTGATAAACATAAAATTTATTTTTAAGGCCATATTTATTTTGTGAACAACTGTTTTTGTATTAAAAACATGAGGTCGCATGAATCAACAATATCTAAAGTTGATTTTATGTTTTATAAAAACTGCTAAATATTTATTTATGTAGGAAATTTGACGTTCTATTAAAAAGGGCTCCCATAATTTTTTGATATTCTCACTTTATTTAAAGTTATTCAAGGTTAAAATCAAATTGGTGACAAATTTTGATATTTTTTCAATTTTTTGACGTTTCAATTAAATTTATGGAAATGTTTTGTGGAATATTTTTTGTAGAGCGTTTTATTGGCTATAATTTATTTCCATGGAATTTCTTAATATTTTTTATAAGTCTTTGAAATCCACAAAACTCTCTTCCATATGTCACCAGAAACAGTCGGATAAGTTAAATAGTATTGACAAAATACTTTATTATCACAAATAAACAAATATTTATAATCTTTATCTGAACAAAGAACACTGAAATAACACAAGTCTAACAACTCAAAACACAAATGAAATGAATTAACTCTCTTAAATGGTTAATATACAAAATAATTAATTTTAATACCAACACAGTGCAAACCTCTGAAAACTTCCACTGCTCTGAATAGTCTGGCGACCTGGCCTAGCCCAATTCTGTGAACTCTGGCTTAAGAAACTTTCCGTATCCAAAATCTTCCACTGCTGATGATCATCAATCATCAAATTTACTCTCAAACTTGAAACTTTTCTACGTTAAAGTAGTAAACTTCTTAAACTGGTTAATTGCCTATCTACCCAGAGTAACACGCTAATTTTTTAGTTCTCCTCAAGCTACATAATTTCAATTTTAGAATTCACAGCTTTCTGTCATTACCATCTAGAATAGGCTGAGAACCATTTTTATCCTAAATCCATGCACCATCTCAACTAAAACCTTCTTGCTCCATTATTCTTAACATAAAATAAATTCAATATTAATTATCCAACAAAATGTCCACATTATCCGAAATTTTAAAATACATAAATATTTATATATCTCGTAATCTCTAATTGGTCCTACAATATATAATTTTCATCCAGATATATCACAATTATTCAATTTGCTACATAAATTTATGTATTATACGCATTTTAACCCGAAAGAAAATCTGATATTAACATTTGAAGAATTCAATGGGGTGGTAGCAGCAAATAAATTAGTATAAACCTATATGACCTCTGAGCAATTTATCTTCACCATCATCTTAGATAGATGTATAGATTAATCTAACTAGATTAGATTGGAATTGGAGGGGCTCTTTGAATTATTCCACTGCGACCTTTGCAAATCTATTATGGTCCTCCCTATATTTCGAGCTCCCTTGCGTACCTCTCTGCTGTCTGTTTTTCTTTTCCGAGTTCGTGAAAGCGTACTGCTAGGCTTCGCACTCACAGAGTATGTGCTCAGCGGTTTCGTCTTCTTCATGGTAGAACCTACATAGGCTGTCATCTTCTAGGCCAATTGTGTGCATATGTTCCCTCAGCCTACAATATCCGGTCAGCATTTCCACCATCAACATTGTCGTTTCTTGACTTTGACATAGTAGGTCGTGTGCCAGTTTGGCCGAATTGGTTTTCAAGAATAATTTAGCGTGCCTTTGTCCTGGTGTTTCATACCACCAGCGCAACGCCTGGTTGTTTATCCATTTGTGGATGCTGTCCTCGGTTAAGCATTTAGCAATTCCACAGGAAGGTTCTGGCCCTATTATGACCTCCGTTGCTCCCTGCTTGGCTAATTGATCGATCTTCTCATTTACTTTCAACACTTATGCTGCCATGTCAGTCAAAAACGACTGACGACGGCCCTACCATTTGAGCCACCTTTGATTTTCTAGCATCACTAGTAGGGGCCGGTCTAAGACACTGGTTTAATCGGAAGGTTGCTCCGTGGCTTAAGACGACTGACATGGCCCATATAAGTAAACGTCTGTCAATCGCCAACGGCTAACATGGCCTGTTTGAAAATTCTAGAAAATCATCCCTGGCAGCATGAGTGTTAACTACATTACATTTACCACGTTTGTAGCAAGTCAACGGTGTAAAATGTATAGCAATCCACCCCAAAGAAGACAGAAATGGTACTATTCACGAAAAAAGGGAAGCTTGCAAAACATCAAGTGCCAAAGCTCCTAGATACCGAACTTAAGTTCTCATCAGAGGTGAAATATCTAGGTGTCACATTTGACAGTAAGTTAACATTGAACTCTCATCTAGAAAACAGAGTAAAAAAAGCATACATTTCTTATGAGCAGTGTCGCAGAACCATCGGCCGTACCTGGGGAATGTCACCCAGGGTTACTGCCTGGATCTACACTGCCATCGTCAGACCTATGCTAAAGTACGGCGCGATTACCTGGGGACTTAAAGCAAACCAGCTGACAGTCGTCCGTAAACTGGATCAAATTCAGAGAACAGCATGCCTCAATACAACAGGAGGCATGAGAACCACACCAACCAGAGCGATGGAGGTGATCCTTGGTCTCACTCCCCTTGACATACACATCAAGGAGGTTATTTTGATGACCATGACACGCTTACGCTCTACCGGTATACAACCTGACGTGGGATCTGGTAGATTGAGACGTAACCTATGGCGAGAGGCACTCAATGAGGTCCCACTGCTGCAGGCAAATACGGACGCAATCTCACCACAATATGCCTTCCACAGGCCCTACAAGGTAATCATTAAATATGACACACAAGACACATCAGAAGAAGGCGCTCTCCGCATCTTCACGGATTTCTCAACCAATATGGGCTCAGAATGTGGAATTTACTCCAGATCTCTGAATCTAAACATCAAATCGGTGATGGGCTGTAATGTCAGCGTTGCTCAAACAGAGCTTACTGTTATCTAGCTACATCGCAGCAAAAGAGATTACCAAAAGAAACACTACAGGTAATAAAATTCACATCATTACGGATAGTAGACAAGCACTACTAGCCCTGAACAGACCACGTATCACATCAGGCCTAGTACTGGAGTGTCACCTGTCCCTGATCGAAGCCTGTAGCAACAACGAAGTCACTCTAGGATGGATCAAGGGGCACAGTGAATCGAAAGGGGACCACATTGCCGACTCACTAGCCAGGAAAGCAACCTCCCAAAAACTCTTGGAACCTGGCAATTTCATTGGTCTGTCGGCGTCGGCTATGATTGACCTAATAAAGGAACACTCCCTTGATAAGTTTAAGGGTAGATGGGACGATGCAGAAGGTTGCAGGCTTGCCAAGGAACTGCTGCAGTATCCGGACAGTAAAGTAGCCAAAAAATACGTGACTATGAATAGACAGAACCTTCGGACAGCCACGGGTATTCCGACCGGTCACTGCCACCTACACACCACCTCTACAGACTGGGTCTGTCTGACACTTCACTCTGTAGAGGATGTGAACAGAAAGATGAGACTGTCGACACTCTCTCAATTTAGGTTTTCCGTATTCGGCAAGTACAGGCTAACACAAGCCAGCATGAGGGAGCTTACTTCCGGCGACGTTATCACCTACTTCAAACAAGTAGACTGGATGACGATACTTAAACCTTTGACACACTTTACCATTCAACGAATGTCATTAACAAATATAAGACCAAAGCGAGTGAAGCCTGGCCTACTAACTTTCAGTGCTGGAAGATCCGACGTACCATCTTTGTCTGGGAGATGGTGAAACAGGATAACCTGCCTAGGTTTGGCGGGGTCTCTTTCTCGCCCTCAGACCAGATTCTTGAAGGTAGTGACGAAAACAAAATATCTATTCTTTGGATAACATTGACTACCTTGGTGGAAAATCAGGTCCGAAATGAACGAATCGTCTGTTTTTAATAAACTCTTGCTAGTCGCAGTGGAGAGCCAAGTGGACATACTCTTGTCGAATCAAATCCAACCTAACTTATGAGCTGGGTGCGTGGATATATGACCAGTTTACTGCTACCACATTCATGTGAATTGTTGGAATATTAGACATATACTTGCACTTTTTGACTGCTGGAATTTGGATGAATTATTGAAAATGATTAATATACTTTAAACTTTATTTATAAAGGATCATCTTCGGTTGGATATCGTTGTTGCCTGTGAATGATAAGCCCAAAAGTGCAAGATAGAACCAGATATACCAGCCCCGCTTAACATTGAAGTTTAATTCATTGTCCTTCGTGGCATATAGCCAGGGAAGTAGTTGCTGCTTTTTAGTAAAAGGGTTCATTGATTTGCGTTATAATTATACCTTTGATATTAATCTGAAAATGGGCTGCAGCTTTTTCATCTGTAGCAAAATTTGATCGCATTTCTCACTACTCCCACAAAAAATTATAATTTGTGCTACATAAATATAACATATCCACATTAAACAGTACAATAAATATTTATAAATAATTTGCGATATCATTAAATATTTTGTAGGGTAAAATCATGTTTTTCAGTAATGATATGCTACATCTATATTAAATTTTTTTTTTAACAATAATAAATCATTCACTTGTAATATATTTATATTGTGCCTTTATAATTTTTTATCAGGTATTTCAATAGAAGGCATGCTGTTAACAGTGGCGTAGTAGACGATTCATATATCAAACATCAAATCCAGCTCATTTCATTCTCTTGATTACTGTATACTTTAACAAAAGATTTCCTCGACATTGGACTGCAATAGGATTCAAAGAAAGACCAGCACAGATACCATAAAAAAGATGGTGCTTCGCTCTGGATATTTCTCCTGACTGCGCCATTTTCAGTTGAATCGACCGAAAACGAATTTGCATAAAGTTGTATGCGGTTGAATCCACACGGTTTGCGGTAGGTTGGGAATTAGTTGGATAAAAATCGCCGAAATGCATCAATAGATGCGAAGTTGTTTGTTCTAGATATGCTTGCTTTAGAGTGAGAAAAAAATATTCAAAAGATTTGTAAAGCAAGACAAGCAACTAGTGGAAAGTTGTTTTTTCCACAGCATAATTATATGGAAGATGGAAAAATGCAGATGTTGGTTGAAATAATGAATATAAATCAGTTTTTTATACAGAGTGTATAACGAAGTTAGTTACGATAGTTAGTCGTCTTTCTAAGCGATAGAAGCAAACAAGAGCCTTTATATCTTGAGTCGAACACCACATATCGATACCGTAAGTGTCAACTGTTAAGAAGTGAACAAAGAGAAGAATACTACAAATTTAATTCTTAATTCTGGTGAAAAATTAGGAGCTATTCGTAAATTTGTACCGTACTATTATCTATAATAATGAATATTCTGCTAAATATTTCAAACGTCTACCTGTTGTCGTTATTAATATCAAGCAGAATAATTATTTAAAAATAGAATTAACAATAAAAAAAACTTCTTAACGGGGAATTGAACCCGGGTCTACCGCGTGAGAGTCTGGTTTGCTTACTACTCGACCACCGAGAAATATGCAAATTATTTATCTATAACGTCAGATGTTTTACATAATTTTTACTCAAAAGGAACTAAAGTTCCTACCTTGTGTCCGGCGACACGTTCTACCTTTTTTTTTATAAAAATATTCCAAAGAGTTAATTGTTACATTTTGTACTGGAAAAAAATCGTAAAAACACTGACGCATCAACCATTGAACTTAGTCGGTGTAATATTATGATAATGAATTATAAATTACTTTTTATTCTCAACTTTAGAGTCCCATAGTTCGCTAACGAAGCTCTGGGACACTCTGTATACAGTGCGCTGGAGTGAAAGCGATCCTCTTAACCCCTTCATTTCCATACAATCAGAAAAAAGTTTGACAGGTCGGTTTTTATAGTAATGATTCACCATATACAAGTTTCGAACTGTACTTTATCCCTTTTCAGAGAACATTCATCTCTTCAATTTTTTTAAGAAAATATTCTGCTTTTTCTAGAAATGTGAATAGAGATATATATTCTCACAGTGGGCACATAAATAACTAATCGACTCTGTTGGTGCAAATGCAGAATACTGCAATTGGTTCATTTTAATTCTTTTTTTGTTTAAATCCAGCAATTTTAAATCCTAACCAATAAATTTATTCCTGTGTATATTCTTCTCATGTCTTCAAGCTAACTTCAGAAATACTATACATCATGCACTTTTGAAACTTCGAAACTGTCGTTGCCTGTTATGATTATTTTGAAAATCTTCCCATTTGAGCTTTTATCCCATTATATGAAAATAGAGCACTTATTCTAGCACTCTGTATAAGAGATTTATCAGACAATGAGGTATTAGTAGATGTGTTAGATTAATAGAAATTTAAAATTTCTACAAAGTATAGAAAAGCCAAAATAAAATGTCTTTCCACTTCTAGCTATGGAGTTGACAATTATTGCGTCTTTTGTTCTTAGTGGTTGAACTTCTCTATTAGTGGTAACAAATTTTTTCTATTGTTTACCTAGATCAATAATTAACAAGAGAACATTAGTACAGGGAATGAAGCATTTCACCTGGCAAATTTTTCGTCCAGCATGGATTGACTCGAAATTTTAACAGAAGGTAGGTGATGGCCCAAGGATCAAAATCTTTATCGAACCGAAGGGCGCTAAAGCCTTGGGGGTGGTTGCCACCCCATCTCGGGGGTGAAATTTTTTTATTACATTTTAACTACAGGAATCGATTGAAAAAAAATTTGCATACATTTTTTTTGTGAAATCAATATTCTCTAAGTTATTCGCGATTAAAAGTAACGCTTTTTAGAGGAGAAAATCGACGTTTTTGATATGTTTTTCGCGGATAACTCGAAAATTATGCATTTTATCAAAAAAACTGTAGATAGCAAAATTGTAGCTTTTAAAAAAACAAGCAAAACCTTTTTTATAATTTTTTTAAAACTAATAGGAACCGAGATATGACCCATCAATGATTAGCTTTTTTCCCAAATGCAAAATGTGATAGATTCAAAGTCAAATACTGGAAAAATGATGCATTTTTTGTAGAAAACTCATAGAATCTTTTCCAAAGAGCATAATTAGACCTTTCTTTTAAAAAAAGGTCTGTAGCATCAAAATTGAGTGATTTATGACAAAAATAATGTCAGTACTGAATTTTTTATACAAACAAATCGGTGAAAACAACTCCCTAACTACCCCCCTAATTAAAATTGATCTTTACCCTTGTGCAATTCTCTTTGTACATGTATGGTTGATATGTCCAAGAAGTTTGACCAATTTAAAATTCATAGTTTTCGAAAAATTATGGCTTAAAGTAATTTTGTAATTTTCACCCTTTCTTTCAAAATAACTCCGAAAATATTAGAGGTACAAGCAAAGTTAAAAAACGAAATTGTAGCTTTTTTATGACAAACATTTTCCTGTGAGTAGATTTTTTGTACAGTTGATATTTGACGAGATATAGCCGTTTAAAACGTCTATTTACGCACGAGCACCACCTTTTTTTAGCCCTTTAAACTCACCCCATTTAAAAACGAAAGGGTCTAAAGAGATTTAACTTACAGATCCTTGTAGTTCTTGAAAAACCTTACAAAATCGTTTTTGAATAAACTTTTTATCATCAAAAATGAAGGAAATACGTTAAAAAAATTGTATATAAAAATTGCAATGTTGTAAAGGGTGGTTTTTAAAGGTTGAAAAGTTACTTAATGCACGTGACACATTTTTTTTACAACAGAATTATTGAGCAAATCACTATTAGCATTAATTATTTTTCTCTTGACAAAATTTTTTTTTAAAATAGTACACTAATAACAGTTGATTTTTAAGGGTTGAAAAAGTATAAAATTGTATATTGAAATGTAACAAATTCATCATTCTACTAATTGAAACCAATTTTCACCTATCTTAAGATTTATAATGCCATTTTTTAATTTTTGACATTTAGGGGTAGTTTTCACCCCTAAGAAACAATCAGGGTTCGTCGGCATGACATGATATATAAAGCAGAGGGTGAGTTGAGCCTAATCCCAAATTTTTATGCAAATCAATCAGAGGCGATATCATTTTTTAAGGATTCGTGATTTTTTTTACATTAAGCTGTAACAGAGGCTGCTTTTTAAGGGTTGAAATATGATGAAATTGTATTCCAAAGCTTAAAACAATCATTATTCAACTTATCCAAACCAAATCTTACCCATTTTCAGGTTTAAAATGTTATTGTATGATTTTTGACAAATAAGGGTAGTTTTCACCCCTAAAAACCGCCTAGCGCCCTTCGGTTCGATATAGATTTTGAACCTTCGGCTATCACCTACCTCCTGTTGAAATTTCAAGTCAATCCATGCAGGACGAGAAAATTGCGAGGTTTTACCTTTTTTTGAGCTTCATTCCCTGTACTATATCAAGAGAAAATTATTTGAATAAAAATGCCATTAGTTTGAAATTAGCGCTCAAAAAAAATGACTGATGACTTTAAGACTACAAAACTCTGTTGTCAAATTTTATTAAGGTCCACTCATAGTAGATCACACCTCTGGTAAAATGTGAAATAAAATATTTTATTTTATGACATTCTAACGATACGATAGTCTACTAGAAATGGAATCCAGTGAAGTGCACGTTCCAGGAACGGTTTTTATTGGGATAGCGCTTTTTTTAGCTTATTTTGGAAATTTTGTTAATAAAACGCGTTTGTTGTTACTTTTTTTTCCAGTAAAAGCCGAAGCTCCGAAAGAGATATATTGACAGTAGAAACTTGACAAATGCGTTGTATCAGTACTCGTTATTTTATATCGCATAACATAATACAAGTGTCTCAAAAATTTGTTACAAAAACTTAAGATATGATAAAAAAAAACTATAGTATTTCCTTCTTTAACGAGCTATATTCCTCCAAAGCTGGAAATGGAACATTGCTTCCCATTTATTATTATGTGAAAATATATATGCCGCAGTAGACATTGCACATCTTTAATAGAATTCTTAGGTTTTTATTGTTATTTTCTCTCCCTTACTTGTTGAATAGAAGCATATTAGTACCTTTTTCTTCGAAAATGTTACTAGAGAAATTGGAAAGCAAGAACCATTGAGTGGTGAAGAACTTAACAAGCCCATAGTTCGTTAACCAATTTTATATAAATTACTATTATCACTCTCAGTACCCCTAAAGCCCCCGAAGTGTTTGTTTCGAACTCTTTGACATCCTATGTACGGACCTTTTAACGTGATACTGAATTTGGTATTTGAAAATTTGCTCCGACTACGCCACTGTTTCAATAAACTCTGTTAGATATTGAGCAATAAAAAGACCTAAAATTTAATTTTATTTACACCATAAAAAGTGGTATTGGTTTTTAAATAGCGATGAATCAATATCACGTACTAAGAAGTTAAATATACTTATGTAACATTAATATAGATTCAATTGTTTCTTTACAGGGTGTTATTTTAGCTCCGGTGATGTTTTAAACACTAATCATATATTTTCACCATTAATAACTGGCACAAAGAAGCGTCCAGTTGTCAAAATTTCGTAAGAACTTCTTTCGAATTAAGATTCCTACATGATGATTCAATATTAAGTGCAAATGTTTCACCCAGAAACATACTGAGCTTAAAACATGGAGATTTAAATTCTAAAATAATTGAACAAAATACAGCAGAAGCAAAGTGTTTTATATCAGAATATTAAATTTTGTTTTGCTCGTTACTTCAAGAGGTTGGGTGAGGTTATTTTAGGCCGGCGACACATTTGCGGCTGCGGTTGTAACCGCGCGGTCACAAGCGCTGTTCTGTAAAATACATGGTTGTTTATGAAATGGTGCCACACTAGCGGCCAAGCGGCCGCAACCGCCTTTTTTAACCACATCTTGCCGCGGTCGCGCGACTGTCCGTCCGAAATGCAACATGTTGTTACTTGCCTGATTGTTCACATTAACCGCGCAGCCACAAACCTAGCCAGTCGAGTTTTGAACATGGACGTCTTCGATACCGAAAAATTTATTGTTCTGGTGCAAAGTAAGACGTGCTTGTGGGATGTTACCGACAAGGCATACAAAGATCTCCCAACCGTAGAAAAAGACAATGAAATTGACCATTCGTCAAGCGCGTTTTGTGTAAAGGATGGACCCAGTACCTCCTTTTTCGCTTCGATTTCTTAATTTGAGCATAAATTATACCAACCGTTTCTACAAAATCCATGTTGATTATTGAACTGACGGACTCGGTATGCTTGTATGCGTATGCTTGTATGTGTGAACGTTATAGCGGTTGTGACCGCGCGGTTGCAACCGCAGCCGCAACCGCAAATGTGTCGCCGGCTTTAGTTGGTACTGGGTTTGAGCAAAAACACTATCAGCATCACATATAATGCAAATCATCCAATCATTCACATAGAGCTTCTGCAATATCTGCATTAGCAAAAGAAGGTGTTGGTGAACAAGAAGTAATTAAGCGTA